>JANHFO010002144.1:32114-42309 GCA_032468095.1 Pareas carinatus
CAAGAAGCGGGTTTCAGGCGTGAGAGGCAGAGCTCGCTCTCTCACGTCCTGTTGCCTCCAGAACAGGAAGTCGAATCGACACAAGTATCTTTTTAGAGGATACAAAGAAGTGGTCTTGGTTCAAATTGTGAAAATTAATGATGCAGTGGTCTTGGTATAGGACAGATTCTTATGCTTCCATTATCTCAATACTTCTTCATTTCACTGAAAAGTAATAAGGAAATAAGAAGAAAAATAGAACTGTGCAACAAAGGAAAGACAGACGTCAGATAATTAGATGACTTACACCAGCTTCTTTACTCTGACTGAAAATAGCTCTCCATGCTCTCAGACAAAAACTTTTTCTATACTTTGCTACATGTTTCTTTTAACTGGGGATGGCAATCAACTAGTCTGTTATTGTGATATCACTCAAAGCTATGGCTTAAGATATTTTCTACCAGGTCTGTGGATAAGAATAGACACCTGAGTTCTTCAAGAAAGGAAGCAATCTTCAATGGTTTCTGAAGAGCACAATTAACTGTGGTAGCATGACTTTCACTACTGAAGCCCAATAGGGCAAGCTTATTCATAGCAATAGCACTTAGACTTATATACCACTGCATAGTGCTTTACAGCACTCTCTGGGCAGTTTACAACATCAGCCTATTGTCCCCAATAATCTGGGTTCTCATTTAAATGACCTTGGAAGAATGGAAGGCTCTGTCAACCTTTTAGCCCTATTAGGATCGGAGTCCAGGCTGTGGGCAGAGTTTGCCTGCAATGTTGCATTCTAACCACTGCACCATCAGGGCTCGTGATACCTCCCATGGGATTTAACTGAGGACATGAAGATTGAAGACTGCTAACAAAGTATTTCAGAACACATAGCTTGGAAGTTATCATTAGCTGCAAAATGATAGTTACAAAAATGTTTTGAATATTAGAAACAAGGAAAATATAAACAGTAAAGTCACATTTGACACTTCTGAAATCCCTGAATTATAAAAATAAAAAAATAAAAAAGACAATTTAGCTTTCAATATTCTTATTGCTTTATCAATAAAGTACAGTTCCAGTCAAACTTGAAGAGTGTTTATTGACCTGTACTACCTTGAAAGGTGACATCTCCAAATTTAAAAATATTTCCTTTTAGCTCTTTTGCCAAACCACTAACAAAACTTTTGAGCAGTACAGGGTCCAAGACTGAAACTTACAGTATTCCAGTGAATAACAGTTTATTAGTACTTTTGAGTATGATTTTCAAGTGAGAGGTATATCTAGTATGTTAAATTGTTTGCCATAATCAGAATATAGCATCCCCACAAACTACTAAGGAACATCCAATCAAACACTGAAATTAATAATCTGGCATAAATTATTCTTGACAAATCCACACTGAGTTCAGTTCAAAAGTTATTGTATTATTTTTATGATGCTTGCAAATGAATTTTTTATGACCTGCTCTAGAATCTTCTCAAGTGTCAGATCCACTGATTTGCTTATTCCTGTAAAATATGCCCTTCTTTTTAAACTTCCAACTATATTGTCCTTTACCCATTTTCTCATCGATTCTCATACATACAAAGCAGCCAGTATTCCATCAGTACCCAATATGCCAAATATATGTATCAAAACAACTTCTCAAGTTCAGGATTGATGAAACTGATAGAACTGATTGAAAATTTTTCTGCCTGACACTCCTAGATTCAACATGTTTCATTTGCTTGAAGTCAACAGTGGGAGAGAGATGACAAATATCTAAAATGATTTGCATCAATAACTAGTTACTAGCTTCTGCACAATCTATTCACAGTATTCATCTCAGTGCTGATTTATAAGGAATGGCCATAAGATAGTTGATCAAAGTTATAAGCCAATATGCAATATACAGTGTATATATGGTTTTATAGCTGGAATTGATTGGTCTTTTTTATGCGTTAGTTAGTCTTTTGAGTATTGACTCTCACAGGAAAACAATGTTGATATAGAAGGATAATTTGCCAATTGGTGGCAATTTTTAAGTAAAAGTAGGAAGAGAAGCAGAAAAGTGTTGGGATGCAAACCCCACTAATATTTCCTTACTTTGAACTTCATTAAAAATTGTCAATGTTGTGATTGATTTCAGTCTTTTTATTTTGAGGGTAAATTATTGAAATAGAAGTGATTTGTTTCACAGTGTCATCTAGCACCTAACACCATTCTTAAATCCCAATAAATGGTCCAGAATTGGTATTATGAAAATTATAAACTTTTCCACTTTATTTTACCTTTAAATTTTAATTTAAAAATACTCAAAGTAGCTATTTTTCTATTGAATTTCATTGACATGATCTTGTGATACTAGGGTCGGATTCAGCTGGTATGCTGCATACCTTATTGCAAAGAAAGGTTTAAGGTACCTTATTTAACCTTCTCTAATGTCAGATAAGAGCAGAATTTAAAAAATATTTTACTTTTATATAAAAATATATTACTTTGAACTTTTGAATAAAACATGATAAGAATTTGGTGGCTTTCCTGAAACTTTTTCACTTTTAAATTTATTACCTCCTCCAAGTGTGAAAAAAAATGAACACAGCTGACATAATTCACAAAATCTTATAGCTATCAAAATCATTTCATTAGTTATAGATGAAAACAAACATGTGAATGCTGTTATTGAATAACAAATGTATTTTCTCTATTTTTAAAATTTGCACAATAGAAACATAATTAGTCTTTTACCTTAAAAAGGAGAACTCATGTAACTTTACCAATGTTAGGCATTCTAATTAACAATGTAGGATGATAAGTGGTCATAAACTGGTTTACTTGTCTCTACATTTTGAATGAAAATGAAAGTATATCATCAGTTCTAGCTATCTGCTTTTATACTGTCAAAGGGTTTTTTAATTACTGTTTTTAATTAATAATGTGTTCTGTAATCTATGGTTATTACAGATGAATGTAACATGAATGACCCAATTGACCCAATTCAGATCTGAACCTGGTGCCATAGCCGATGCAGAACACCAAAGACAAGATACAGGTTTTGTTTTGCAGTCCAAGAAAAGGGGTCCTGGAGAAATTGCTTAGGATTCCTGAACAATAGCATTAAGAAAGCTTCATACATTTTCACTAAAGCAGAAGGCAGTATAAGGTGAGATATTTAAGAAATATCATATAATAAACAATTTAGTAAGGATCTATTGGTCTCTAGCCATCCCTATTCCTAAGGCTTGGCTAATGAGTGCTCCAGGAGTTATCTAATAAAGATTCTATTTGTCTCCACCATCTCTGTTTCTAATTCTAGCTGAGATAAGCAGGATGTCTAACTCTTTGCTACTTTTTATCAGCTTTCTAACCATCCAGAATTGTTACCTACAAGCTTTACATGTGCATATTCCCTGTGAATAAGCATTCCTTATTCTTGCCAGACAGACCCCACAACTACAGGCATCTTGGTTTTCTTTCAAATGCATGCCATTGCCTTGCTTTGTTTTAGCAGATCATCCATCAATACAGTGGGGAAAGCTTATTTTCCATACACATACAATTTGTTAATTCTTTATTCTCTCTTCACAATCTGCTCTATACCTAGAGCATAGTTGAATTCCACAGAGTTGAAACAATTGTGTAGTTAGAATTTCTGGCATTCTTATTACAAAATAAACCAAGAAGTGTGTTTTCTTGCCTTAGATAAGCTTCTGTTAAACTGCAAGCTGTAGTAGTTTAAGAGAAGCTGATTTAACTAGCAAGTTAAAAAATTACTTCTGACGTGTTTGTTTTTCCCCCAGCATAGCTGCATGGGAGAAAGTTAAAGTCAATTTTTGTTTGTTTCCTTTGCTTTCTGAGTGCTTTAAATTCCCCTTCCAACTTTTGCATTTTCTTTTGCAGAGTAAGCATCACAGCAATCCCAGTTTTAGTAGAAACCACTTTGCCCTTTAGGCATGATTGTCTACTTTGAAAACCAAGCACAATGCATTTAAGAGAAAGAGAAGAAGAAAAAGCCTATCATTGTAACTATATTTGAATGACTTGTTCAAGTAGAATTTATGTTAAAAGTAAGTGGACCCTGGGTTTAGAATTCTAATAACCACATAATATATACTTACAAAAAGAAATTTCAAACAAGGTTTAAAGTGTTCCTGTTCTAGTCCATAGCCTCCATGTGCTAGCCCCTGCTGTGGGTCTAGAAACTATCCTATTCTACACTAAAAAGTATTCTATTCTATTCACAGTTAAATCCAGAGCTACATTCTTGGCTTAGCATCTGATGCTCCCCTTCCATTTGAAGGAGAAACATCAAAATGGGGTTAAGAAGCTATGTGGAGAGAAATACAATGTGCCACATTTTATTGCTTCTTATTATTGCGGAATTTCTTGTCAGTGAATAGTGAGTTTTATACAAAGCCGAGATTGGATAAATAATTCTCTGGATAACTTGCTATGCTCACAGAGGTTTCTATAATTCATGGCAGAATGTTGTGAGTTTCAGTAATATCCTATTCAGCATTAGCTCCTACTGTGGCATCATCCTTCTGTGACAGAAGTTGGAATAACTCACTACTTTTGAGCTCATTTATATAGGGAAAAATATTGCTGTTTATATTAGCATGAATTCAATTTCTTCTACATACGATGTTTGAAAATATCAACTAAACCCTTGGCTCATAACTCATCAGTAAGTCTTAAATCTGAATCCAATTGTCATTTACAGTAACTAATAGTGATGCCTTGGCTATAGGAACTAAGAATATGCAGACACCCAACCAGGAACAAACTTTTACAAACTATTTCTATACACCCACCATGCAAATTTTCCTGCACCAAAATAGGTACTTGAAAAAAATGGATTTGTACATGTGGTGAAATACCTTTCCTCCTCCTCTCTCAAGTTGTATGAACCTTAGCTGTTCCGTCCACCTTCACAATTGCTATTAGATGATGTGACATGTGTACCCAAGATGGAAGTATACCATCCTGATGGAGGATTTAATGTATGGAAACATAATGACATATTCATTGTTCCAATTACATGCAGAATTCTCATATCAAAATCACTCCTTCGTCTTCCAAGCTGGATCAGGTAAGAAGAAGATCTGGCATACAGATATTGCCTTCCTCATAATTGCTCCATATGCAAGACACTAAGTTGGTAATTAAAAATTGATGAATCAAAGTTTCATTTCTGGGAACAACAATACTACCGTATTTCTCCGAAAATAAGACACTATCTTATATTATTTTTTGCTCCTAAAGGAGCACTAGGTCTTATTTTTGGGGGGTGCCTTACTTTGGGGGAAACAGGGTAGATCGCCCACTCCCAAATAACAACTCCCCCCTGAGCTCCTTACCTGGTTGAGCGGGGTGTACAGAAATGGGGTGGGCTGAAAACCTCAGCGCTCCAAACTCGTGTGCTTCCAGACAGCCGGGAAGCTCCGAATGTGTGCGCTTGCCGGCTACCGTAAAGCGCTTCCCAGCTGTCTGCAAGCAGCGAGTTCAGAGCTTCCTGGCAGATTGCAAGTGTGCGAGTATGGACAGTGGCAAGCTAGATGGAAAGAGGATCAAAGAATTGGTATTATTTATAAGGATGAAAATTTGGTAAAGCAAATTAGGGATCAGAGCCAATCACATATTAAATAATGCACTGATAGAGATAGATTCAGAAACAGAATTGATTAAAGACTGTATGATAAAATGGGCACAAAATTTTCACAAATGAGACAGATAGGACGTATCTGGAGCTAATTTGCAGGGGTCTGGACAGTACAAAGTTCCAGTTGGTCCTCCTTGAAGTGTCTTTCTGTCACTCATAATCAATATTAATTCACCTCATGAAGCCCATAAATATGCACTGTATGGCAGGGATCCCTGACCCCCTGGCTGCACAAGCAGCAGATACGCATGCTTGCTGACGCAGCTCCATTTTCACAAGTAGTGGGAGCTCGTGCATACACATGAAACTCCATTTGTGTGAGTGGTCTCTCACATGGAACCATTTTCTCTGCCCCTTCCCCTGGCCAGTACACAAAGCCAGAAAAGTTGAAGACCACACCTGTATAGTGATTGTTTACATGCAGTTCTACTAGTTTTAAACATAATATTTAAATAGAATAGCTATGAGTTCTGGATTTTCCCCATTGAAGCATTTATTCTAGGCCTCGATGTCGCCAAATCATTGATTTTTCAATGGCTGGATGACATCGGCAGACAACTAAATCTGGCACATGGGTTGGGAATATGTTCACCATTTTCTCTTAGCATTGTTCCCTTGCCCTACCCTCCGCATTATCACTCCACGTTACACCATTTCAAACATAGATTTGCATTTATGAAGGCTCAATTTAATCTGATTCCCTCGAATGTCCTTGATAGTAGGTTCTCAGGGGGGCAAAATCTATCTATTGTACATGTGACAGCCGATCTCCAGAATCCCTGTTCCATATTACATTCATATGTCCCCACTATGGGGATATAAGATCAAGATTCATTTCTCCTATCTTCCAGAGACTTTCTGGTCCACCCGATACATTTAGCCTTTATTCCCTACTGCAGGACGCAGACCCCAATATAACTTTAAAGGCGGCAAATTTTTTTGCTGCAGTCGTGGCTGGAAAGAGATGGGCAAGTCCTACGGCAGAGGATCATTAGTTCGATAGTACAGACTGTATTTGAGGCAATGGAGGGTGCACTGTCATATGATTTATTTATTTCTGTTGGAAGGTGTGTTTTCCCCCGTATGTATTTGATTTGGTCCTTGAGCGCAATAAAAGCTGCTACTACTACATCAAAGTGTGCACTGACAGCATAACAGTGGATAAGTGCATCAGAATCTATGGAAATTATAAACCCTGGGTGACTGCTGAAGTACAGAGGCTCCTGAGAATCCGGGATTCTGCCTTTTAAGGCAGGGGGCAGTGATAGATACAAAGAGGCCAGGGCTAATCTCAGAAGAGGCATTAAGATGGTAAAACAACAATACAAATATAAGGTGGAGAACCATCTAGCTGACAACAACTCGAAGCAAGTGTGGCAGGGACTGCATCATCTAACTAACATGAGAAACATGAGTAAAAAACGGTCAATGCAGATGCCTCTTTGGTAGAGGAATTGAACATCTTCTTGGCCTGCTACGAGGTGAAAAGTCCAGACTGCATAGCCTCTGCCTGCAGGCCTTCTGATTCCCAACCACTCACTCCAGATGAACACCACGTGAGAGCTGTATTGAAGGCTGTGAATCCCAGCAAAGCTGCAGGCCCAAATGGGATGCTGGGTATAGTATTAAAAACCTGTGCCGACCAATTAGCAGGGATCCTGACAAGGATCTTTAACATCTCTCTGCAAACGGCCAATGTTCCATCATGCTTGAAAGCAGCCACTATTGTCCCAGTCCTGAAGAGAACAGCAATAAACTGCCTAAATGACTATAGACCTATTGCACTAATGTCTGTACTGATGAAATGCTTCGAGAGATTGGTTCTCCAACACCTTAGGACATGCCTCCCACCAGACTTTGACAAACATCAGTTTGCCTTCAGGGGAAATAGGTCGACAGACGACGCCATAACTACTGCTTTACATTCTGCAGTGAGTCATTGGAGAAACCTGGGAACTGTGTCAGGATGCTTTTCATTGATTATAACTCAGCCTTCAATACCATTCTGCCGAGCATTCTTACCAAAAAGCTGACTGACTTGGGTTTTCCCTCTTCCATCTGTGACTGGATTAAAGACTTTCTGAGGGACCGGCCGCAAATAGTAAAGGTTGAGTCTGTCAAATCCACTTCCCTGAAGCTCAGCACTGGCTCCCCACAAGGCTGTGTGCTCAGTCCCTACCTGTATTCACTAAACACACATGACTGTGTATCGTCTGACCCATCCACTGTGATCATTAAGTTCGCAGATGATACCACCATTTTGGGTCTTATTACAGATGGAGATGAAACAGCGTACAGAGGGGAGGTTCAAAAACTATCCACATAGTGCTTACAAAACAACCTGCGCCTGAACATCAGCAAGACAAAGGAGATGGTGTCAGACTTCTGGAAGAAGAGAGAGGAACCTGCCCCACTTTACATCGAGGGGGACTGTGTGGAGAGAGTCCCTCCCTTTAAATTCCTGGGAGTCTATCTCAGCGAAGATCTCACCTGGAAAATCAAAACGACCCAGGCGACCAGAAAGGCCCAACAGAGAGGATCTCGCGAAAAAGTAAAGTGGAACAACAGCTGATGACTTCCTTCTACCAGTCCACCATTGAAAGCGTCCTCACATATTGCATTACGATGTGGTATGCTGGCTTGACAGCCGCGGATAGAAAGATTTTACAGAGGGTGAGGAGGACAGCACAAAACATTGTGAGCTGTCCCCGGAGACCACTGGATGACATCGCTAGGGCCCGTGGCCTTAGAAGAGTGAGGAAAATCCTCAGGAACGACTCACACCCTGGTCAGCCCTTCTTTACTCTCTCACCAATGAGCAGGAGATACAGAAGCATAGGCAGCCGCACAAACAGGCTGAGGAACAGTTTTTATCCGTGGGGTGTCAGACTCTTGAATGAAAAAACAACAGTGTAACAACATGGCATCTGCTTGTGTTTGGGGGGTGTGTGCATGAAGGGAGACAATCTCATTGTACACAAGTTGTACAATGACAATAAAGGTTTCATGTCATTCCAAAAGGTTGCTACTGGTTCAGTATGGAGTTACGAACTGGATAATTCTTGGTTTGAACAGTGGTCCTTCTCTACTCTGTGAAGCCAAGGCAGGAAAGACTTAAGGCTAACTGTATCTATTTATTTTTAACTAGAGCTCAAGTTTTACCAGCTGGAGCCTGGTAAAAGGTTTTCTACGCAGTGATTTTCATTGCGTAGAAATTTTGCCCTTCTAATTCATTTATTGCACAGCAGTACACCTCTTCTCTCCCACTTTGCACTTCCGACATATTTTCAGACTAAAGTGTAAGCATTTTCCCCTCAGCAAAACAAATGATTTTCTCCAAGAACCAAGGTATGCACTACTAAATACACCATAGAAGCAACACATGCATTTCATCGGTACTTACAGGCTCCATTTTTGTCATATAATTATTCAAAAATGACACACAATGCTCCCACCATATTTCTATTCCTAAGCCTGTCAAATTTTAAAGTCGTTAATTTGTACATGTTAATTTAAAAATTATTAGTTCCCCCAATGAGTCTGTCTTTGTTTCTACCCAATCAGTGCTGAAAACTGCGGCGCTCCGAATTCACACGCTTGCAGCCTGCTGGGAGGCGCCGGCTACCCGAAGCGCTTCCAAAGCGCCTCCCAGCTGGCTGAAAGCGCGCAAATTCGAAGCCAAGCTAGAACTAAGGAGAGATTTCCTGACAAATAGAGCAATTAATCAGTGACAGAGTTTAACTCTGGAAGTTGTGGTTGCTCCATCACTGGAGATCTTCAAGAAGAGCCTGGACAGCCATTCGTGTGGAATGGTCTCCTGCTTGAGCAGGGGGTTGGACTAGAAGACCTCCAAGGTCCCTTCCAACCGTATTTTTCTAAGTTCTACATTCCTGGGCTGAGGCCTGTAACCTTCCAGGTTTATTTTAATCGATTGTATTTGGATGGGCCTGTACCACAGCCCTGGATTCTGCCAAGAAATGGCAAGACAGATATTGGAAATGGCAATGTTGTCGTTGAACTATTGTTCGACAGTCCAAGCCAAAGAGTTTCTGTAAGGGGGTTGATGTGTAGGGTTTTGCATGAATAATCCTTCATAAAGCAAGAAAAATCCATACTGTATAGTGGGCTTCAGAAGGCAAGAACCAGACCAGTATAGTTTTAACAGGCAAATACCTGTGATTTATATTCTAGGCCAGGGATGGTGAACCTATGACATGTGTGCTGCAGCGGGCACACAGAGCCCTCTCTGTCAGTGCACGAGCCAACTTGCTCCAGCATCACCCCAAAGCTGAGCATGCTCAGAAATGAATAGCGGCACCAGGCAAAGATGTCACAGGGCCAAGCATATACTCAGAAAGACACTTGCGGCGCTGGGTGATGACATCACAGGGACATGTGCATGCTCAGAAAGGAGTAGTAGCACCAGGCAGTGACATCTCAAGCCATGACTCAATAGCCACGCGTCACCCGGGCACTCAGTATCTAAAAGGTTCACCATCACTGCTCTATACTTACATACAGGCTATAATTGACAAACAGTGATTACAATCATAAGATACATTCATAATCATAAAG
>JANHFO010002144.1:71238-88441 GCA_032468095.1 Pareas carinatus
CTCTACTCTACTTCAGGTGATTGATTGATTGCCAGTTCCCAAGCTGACAACATTTCAGATTAAGCCCTTCAGCCTCTGATGGGGATGAAACAGAAGAGAACATAACTCTGATAATCAAGAGCAGGGATAGGAACATCATCCGGAACATTGTTACCTGTGACTGCATTCTGAACATGCAAAAGAGTGTACCTTTTATTCATTTTGTCCAGAACTGTCTGCTCACATTTGCTGAGATGTGAGCAGTGTTTTTTCTGAATAATTAAACGACTCATTTGAAGGGATGATAGCAAGTTCCAAAAGTGGTAGGATAGAATGATAGCACTGCTAAAGGCAAATTATATTAGGTCATGGATTCTTCAATGCATTTCAAGGTTCAGGAGAATTGTCCCCAAAGGTGGGAAGCAAATCGGGCAGACTGTTGATGTTGATGAGCTACTGAGCATGGGGGCCTAATGTGAAAGAGACAAAGTCTCTGGGTGAAGAGAGCCCGCTGCAGCATTATGCGCATGGGCTGGGTTACTACCATAGCTTGGTCATATCCAACATTACTAAAATGAAAGCTGAATGAAAAAGCCTAGGCTTTCACTGTATTGCCCAGTATCTAGGCAATGGGCGTATATTCACAGTCCAGTGTTATACTTAAGACTAATAAAGGTGAAATAAAAGAAGGACAAAAAAATTTTTGCCCATAAAAATTAATAAAAGCGGCGAGGGAAGAAAGCAGGAAGACGTTGGAGATTTGAGAAAAAATGAACTAAATTATAAACACGGATAATATTAAATGTGCGTATTCTGAAAGCTACCCCTTGAACTTGATTGGTTTAAATGTGGAATTCCAGTAATTGATAAAAAGAAAAGAAAAAGGATAAGTAGATGTGGACTGGATTCAAAAGAAAATGGACATTAAACAAATCAATATTTGATAGAACAAACTAAAGGATTAAAGATTAAAGAAAGAGCTCAGGACATTTGAAATTTTTTATTTTGATTTAAAACAACAACGGAGATTGAAGTAAAATGGAGTCTGCACAGGGAAAAGGATAAGCTGAGTGCGGTTGGCTGGAAACATTTAATTCAACATTCAACAAGTAGATAGAGGAACTATTAGAAAGTCTTAAAAAAAATAGAAGCCTTAAAAGAAAGAGAACGAAAGAGTTAGCATATTCCCCCCGCCCCAACAATCTGGGTCCTCGTTTTACCCACTTCGGAAGGATGGAAGGCTGTGCCAACCCTGAGCCCCACCAGGATTGAACTCCTAGCTGTGGGCAGAGTTCTCCTGCAATACTGCCGGGTTCTTATATAATATGTACTGTATGTTTATATGCTGTGTGTTTGTAGATAACAACAGATAACAAAACAATCTCTGTTATTAGTTAATGGGTCTTTAATTTGAGAAATAAAAAAATTCTGTCAATTATCTCCTGCACATGTTCTAAGTGCCTGCAGTTTAGCCTAATATCTAGCCAGTCTTGGGGTTACATCTTTAAAAGTGCAGATTGGTCACTCACTCTACACCTCTATTTCTGACTTCGGGACACTTGTGAACTTTATTTTTTCAAATAGCTTCACAACGCCTCTCACTTTGGTCTACCTATAGTCAGATATTATCTCTATAGAAAGTACTCCAGAGAAGTGGGGGCTAGTTTTGGAGTGCTGGAAATGGAGAGATAGAGATGGCAAGCTCTCAACTTGCCTGCTCGGGATAAAGTCTTTGATGGAAGATGCCGTAGGAGACCTTTCAGTCAAGCAAGTACTTTTATTTGAGTATCCAGTTGGGGATCTTGTCATCTACAGAGTGTAAGCATGAGATGAAATGCTTTACAGTCCCAGAGGAAGACGGTTAGGTCCTGTGCTTTCAGTGAGTATCTGTGTACTAAATCTGGATTAAGGGCTCTGCCTTTGATTTGATGGTGTCTGCCGCTCTCTCAGCGCTGGGTGCCACCTTTGTGGAGGCTCGGTCTTCCTGGCCTAGGGGGGAAGAAAGAGGCTACCTCTGACTTTTTAAATCAGAAGGAGGGCATTCTTTATCGTTCATCTCTTTCACCTTTTCCACAATGTTCTGAAAGGCAGCGCTCAAGTGATTGAAATAAGATTGCGGTGGTAAACAAATAATGCTTAAATCACCAGGCAGCCTATGCAGCAAAATATCACCCTGAGAGCGCATAGGCCCTTTCAGCTGAATAGGGCATAGGAGAAGCTGATGGAGGAGGAGAGGGCAATGTATTTGTAGAGGCTGTTCTAAGTAGAAGTGAAAGGATTTCCATTTTTTTAACCTAATATTGATTCAGAGAAGGGTCCGGAAATTTGTTTCAGCATTGTATAGAGAACATCTTGCTGGGTACAAGAGTGCATGGCCATTTTAACCTTGTATAAGGAAAAGATTGCACCAAACAAAATGTCCTTTACATCCGGGATCCCCAACCTGTGGGTCACGGCCTACTACCGGGCCATGGCCTAATGGCAACTGGGCTATAGGAGTGGTGGGCTGTCATAGGTGCACCAGCATGTGCACCTACAGAGCGCCACTCTGAGCACCCTGCAACAGTGACCCACTCCTGTGAGCCCCGTGGCAGCCCACTTCTGTGAGTGACATACAAACACAGCACACCACTTGCAAGCATGCGTGATTGACACATGTATGCTTACGCGCCCCCCCACTCCCTTTTCCCTCTTCTCACCGGG
This sequence comes from Pareas carinatus, assembly GCA_032468095.1. Classification (NCBI taxonomy): domain Eukaryota; kingdom Metazoa; phylum Chordata; class Lepidosauria; order Squamata; family Pareidae; genus Pareas; species Pareas carinatus. The sequence goes on from JANHFO010002144.1 coordinate 73,921, forward strand.
CCACCAAACTAAAAATGTTGGAAACCCCTGCTTTACATGCCCTTCCTAAAATCTTGGATTAATCGAGGTCTTTATCTAGCTATGAAAACCAATGGGGAACATGAAATTGGGGGAGTAGGGGAGGAAAGACCAGTAGAAGTCGTGTCTCTTTGATACTGGCTTTAATTTTTAGATGCGGATTGCAGGACATCTTCATTTCACCATCTGCACTGCTATGAGGATAGCCAAATATTTTCTTTCCCCTATCCTAAAAGCCACTCATGTAACCCTCCTGCGCGAGTTGCATTGGTTGCCTGTGGGTTTCTGGGTGCGTTTCAAGGTGCTTGTTATGACCTTTAAAGCGCTCCATGGCTTAGGACCCAGCTATCTTCAGGACCGCATTCTGCTACCAAATACCTCCCATTGACCTGTCCGCTCCCACAGAGAAGGCCTCCTCAGGGTGCCATCAGCCAAACAATGCCAGCTGGCGACCCCCAGGGGGAGAGCTTTCTCTGTGGCGGCTCCCACCCTCTGGAATGACCTTCCCCCGGAGATCCGTACCATTCCCGACCTCCGTGTTTTCTACTGTGCCTTAAAAGCCCATCTGTTTATTCAGGCTGGTTTGGCCTAATTCACACTTCTTCCATGCTGAAATTTGCTATTAATTTTAAATTTTTAAATTTTGGTTCAAATTGGTTTTATATTACAGTTTTTTAAATTAGCCACTGAATTTATATCATTTTTAATCTCTTTTAAAATTGTGTTGCATGCTTTATGTGTTTTATATGGCTGTACACCACCCTGGGTCCCTTCGGGGAGAAGGGCGGTATAAAAATCGAAATAAATAAATAAATAAATAAAATCATGAATAATTCCTCATAGAAATAACTTGGACAAATACACTACATCAGTGTGTCTCAAACGTGACATCTTTAAGGTGTGTAGACTTCAACCCTCGAAATTCCCCAGTCAGCCATGTTTGAAAAACACCAGGCTAGATCCTAGACTAGGGGTGACATCGTAGAAGTGTTTCAATATTTGAGGGGCTCAAATATTGAGGGGGATCAAGCTATTCTCCGAAGCGCACGAAGGCAGGACAAGAAGCAATGGATGGAAACCAATCAAGGAGAGTTCTAACCTAGAACTAAGAAAAAAAATTGACAGTGAGGACAATATACTGTACTTCAGAGGTTATGGGTCCTCTAACACTGTAGATTTTAAAGAAGAGTTTGGATAGCCATTTGTCCAGAATGATATAGGATCTCCAGCTTTTGCAGGGGAAGACCTCCAAGGCAGACCTCCAACTCAGTTATTCTGTTATTTCTGTTATTCTATAGGAAGGACTGGAGCTGTCCTTTGCTAAAATTCCAGTTTCATCACAAAACCAAACCACTGGAAATTTACACATGAAATATTTATCATACAAAAAAGAAATCTCTTTTCTTCGCTTTTTTTGGCAATATTCCAATATGCAGTTATCCAATAAATCACCCCAAACTGGACCTCATCTGAGGTTGCAGCTCCGTTTTATGGTTCAGTGCTTGGATAAAACACGATGGCTTTTCAAGAACCATCTAAGCAAGCAGCGATGCTTGCAATAGGCTTCAGTTTTGCACACCTGGCCTTGCAAATGTTCTGGAGCTCCGCAGATTTTAAGGCAGGATGGAAGTCATTTTTTTGTTTTCTGTATGGATATCAAGGGATTTGACACTTTTTGCGTGTGTGATGTAATTTGATAGAGTCCAAGGGGGTGAAGGCGGTAATTCCCCTCCCCTTTTTGGGATAATGATTTTCTCTTTCTCCGACAGGATGATGGATTAGAGCATGAACCAAAAATACAGTAGACATTTAGAAGTGCTTTCTCCAGCAGATTAGATGTTGTTTTCAATTTTCTATGTTGCGATAGTGAAACACATGTTTATGGGAAACGATTGCAGCATTCTGAATTGTGCAGCATGATTTTTTTTTGAAGAAGTATTTGAAAGTTTTTGAGTGAAACTCAGAGTTTCCTACCCATTTTCATCCAATTTTTATGGATTTTAAACTTGGTAAACTTATATTTGCGTACTATTACTATAAGAGAAAGCTGTCGTGTAGAAATGCTTCTCATTCCTGTCTTCCTACCCTCATGTAGAATTTTAACAGAGCCTTTTTTCCCCTTAACTTCTTAACTGAACATTCATCTCAAGGCTTTGCTAAACATATCTTATCAAGATAAAGAGCTAAACATATCTTTCATGGACAAGATAAAGAGCAAATAGTGACATAGGTTATCTTAGAAATGCAAAATCTGAGGGATTATTAGATGGCAGATGTTAGATATTTAAGCATTTTCTTACTGAATCAAGTGGTCAGATGAATTTTTGCAGCTGAGATCTGGTAGCCCTTTGAAAACTGGAAAAACCATATTATGCAGGGACACAAAAACTGGATGTGCCCATCTGCCAATTCTGCCGAAGGGGTGGGTGAATTTAAACCTGGCATTTACCTCAGGGTCGCCAAATTCCAGTGACTACAAAAGACTACGAGGTGGCAAAGCATAGAAGCCTCAAAGAAGTGAAACACCAGACTGAGCGGAATGTATCAATAGAAGAGAGTATTTGTCACTCAGGGCTGAATTGTAGGATCCTTGGTGATCTCTGAGTTTGGTTGTTTTCTTGCAGACGTTTCATTAAATGAGAATCCGAATTGTTGGGGGCACTATGCTGACTCTGTTAAACCACTCAGAGAGTGCTGTAAACTCAACAAGATAATATCATCAACGGGAGAAAGGAGAAGGGTTTGCTCACTGTTTATCTACAAGCGGCCCATCCTGTCATTTCTTGGTGGTTCCTTGAATAGGCTGTTGTTTACTGATTTGGTAGCTCCTTGATTCAGTATGTTTGCTACTTGGTGTTGATCTCTGCTTATCTGGGTGTTGATTGCTGGTCAGGAGATGTTGTGTTCTTTTAGTTTTATTGATTATTTCTTTTGAATGATACATGGATGCTATTTATGTGCCTGTTGATGGATGATTTGTCTAAGTGCCAGGCCTCCAGCAATTCTCTATTGTTTTTCGACTTGGCTTGGTCTAGGATGCAAACTGTTTCCCAGTTGAAACTATGCTTAAGTCTGTCCATGTGTCATGCAATTAAGGAGTTTTCATCATGTCTTCTGATGGCTAGTTGGTGGATATGGATGCACTCTGCTACTCTTCTGCCTGTTGAGCTGAGTGTTTTGAAGAGCTAAACTGTTGTAATGAAGCCAATCAGTCACACTTGGATGGATATGGTTCAGTTTCCAGGGCAGGAATCTCTTCCCTTGATACACAGGTTAATTTGATTATTTGAGATCTCTAATAGTTTGCTCTTCATTATTCTGTTTGTCGATTGCAGCTTATATGTACTTAACAAGATGAATGTTCTTTAAGACTATGAATGTATCTTATGCTTATATATACAAATGATTATGAATGTATCTTTGATTGTAATCACAGTTGTTTATTGTATGTATATAGGTATTGAGCATGTACACCGGAGACAAATTCCTTGTGTGTTTCGGACACACTTGGCAAAATAGATTCTGATTCTAATTCTCCCTAACTTCCTAGAAATTAGTCACCAATAATATAGATCTTAAATATATATAGAGAGAGGCATGGGGATGTAGGATGCAGACTAGCATCACATTAACATTTGATTGATGTATTTCTTCCTCTCTTTCCTCGCCCTCCCACCCACACTTCTGGGAGTGAATATGGCTCCTCCCAGTGTGCCACTGAATTTGATAGGCGTACAAATCGGCACGTCCCCACCTCCAGTTCTTCAGCCAAGCTAGCCAGTTTTTCCACCACCCCCTGAGTTGAATGAAAACAGATTTATTTGACAGCATGCTAATAGTTCGCCTTAATTTAAAAAGAAGTGCACATTTTAAAAAAAATGCCCAGTAGTGGTTTTTTTTGTTGTTTTTTTACATTAGAGGCGCCAACAACTGAGTTATGTTTGCAAGGTAGTTTTTGCTGTAGCCGGTTTTCCTTAGAAAAGAGATGTCCTTTTGTGACCAAAACATGCTGGGTATGCTTCAAAAGTGGAACGATTCCTCAATTTATGTACATCTTGAGACACACCTAGATATACGCCACATTGTATAATGGACATAAATACTATTGAACGAGCCCAGAGGTATTTTACAAGAAGAGAACTCCATTCCTCACTCCGCAATAGAATACTTTATCCCACCAGGCTTGAAATTCTGGACCTAGAAAGCCTAGAGCTACGCCGCCTACGGTCTAACCTAAGCTTAGTACACAAAATTGCCTGCTATAATGTTCTACCTATGAATGATTACTTCAGCTTTAACCACAATAATACACAGGCTAACAACAGATACAAACTCAAAGTGAACCCATTCAGACGCGATTGCAGAAAATATGACTTCAGAAACAGAGTGGTCAATGCCTGGAATTCACTATCTGATGATGTTGTTACATCCTCAAACCCCAATACATTTAACCTTAAACTGTCTACCGAGGACCTCACTCCATTCCTAAGAGGTCTGTAAGGGGGGTGTGCATAAGCGCGCCAGCGTGCCTACTGTCTCTGTCCTTCTGTTCCCATTTGTACGTACTCATTTGTTATGCAAATGCTTATACCTGTTTATACCATATGTTTATATGGTATGTTCCTACTTATACTTGTTTTTGTCATACAGGCTTGACATCATCATCATCATCATCATCATCATCATCATCATCATCATCATCATCATCATCATCATCATCAAGAGATGGGACCGAGGAAGATAGGAATGCATGACCTAAAAATAGCAGACTCCTATCTCAAGTAGGTTAGCTTCCATGCAAATGATACACAACAAGCAAACCTGCACAAGTTGATTTCCTTTGCATAATTTAGCTTCAGGTAATGTCAGACCCAACAGTTGCACTTGAAATCTTGATGAGCTCCTTGCCCTTGTTCATGAGGCTGCATATTCTGTGGCCTACACACTCATACTTATCCTCCAAGCCTCTAGCTACGTATGGGTTTTTTTTCACCCACAAAATTCTAAAAAACGCTGACTTCTATATCCATTACACCTTGGAATATCTGAGCAAAGGCAATCGTACAATTCCTACAGCTTTAGATAAAAGGAGAGAATTAAGAGAAGCTGGGGAAGAAGTCTTCAGAAGAAAGCAAAGAGCTGTTTCGTAGATGGGAACTGTGCCCTCTTTTAAAAACTTACCCTGCTGAAGGCAAGCAGAAAGTCCAGCCGGCCCGTGTGCCTCATACAATGACGCAGTTTCCAGTAGATGAGATGTTCCCAGGCAAAGACCAGCAGGCTCAGCCCCATGGCTACCAAAAGCATGTAGAAGACCCCGGCCATGTTGTCTATATCCAGTTTACTGCTCATCACCTCAATTTTGTCATTGTGGCAAATCCCTGATAGCCACAGGCGCTCCAGGAGCTCAATCTCATCTGAAAGAAAAAAGGCAAACGGTGGGAAAATATCGGTGAGTTACTCCAGACAAGACACACCAACCATGACAAGATGAATGGGCTTTATGACTTTGAATGTATCTTATGCTTACATATGCAATGATTATGAATGTACCTTTGATTGTAATCAGTTTGTTTATTGTATGTCTGTAGGTATAGAGCTTGTCCAGCGGAGACAAATTCCTTGTGTGTCCAGACACACTTGGCAAAATCAATTCTGACTCTGATTCCGATGAGTACTAACATCTCCTTTATTGTAAAGTCAAAGCAAAAGACTCTTTCAAGTCTGAAAGTACGGGTAGTCCTCAACGTACGACCCAAGAGAGCCTAAAATTTATGTTGCTAAGTGAGACATTTGTCACGAGAGTTTGCCCCATTTTACGACGTTTCTGGCCACATTTGTTAAGCGGGTCGCTGCAATTGTTCAATCAGTCACACAGCTGTTCAGTGAATCCAGTCTCCCCCATCGACTTGGTTTTGTCAGATGGTCACGAAAGGGGGGTCACATGACCCCGGGACACTGCAATCGTCACAAATGTGAGATGCTGCAACGGTCATAAGTGTGGAAAAAAAGTCCCTTTTTTCAGTGCCATTGTAACTTTGAATGGCCGCTAAGTGAACTGCTGTCCTATCTCTCTCTCCCCCCCCCTTCCCTGTACTTTTACTCTGCTGAAAATCTCAGCAGGATCCCTTCTGAGGTACTTTCTCCACTCTCCTCCTTCAGATTCAGACTTTTGTTTATCAGACTGTCTGTTGTCTAATCTGCAGCTCCCCAAAGTCCTTGTCACATACCATTATAATAGGACTGTGCAGATGTCCTTGTCCCCTGTCCTTTCCTTCCTTCCATAAAATGCAAATATCCCTGTTCTGGAGAGAAATTGATTGCCAAGGCCTCAAATGACCAAGTAGCAGTGACTGTCTCGCACAGCCTTCCTTAAGTGGGTGCCCTCTGGTTGCATTAGCAATATACAGGGTGGCCAGAGAAATCTGCCAGTGGTATTCACAAACACAGCTGGGAAAGCTGATTCAGGACTACAGCAAAGCTGGAGACCCCTTCTACAAGTCCCTCATTTTCACCAACTCAAACCTTCGCCAACACTTAACATTGCCCAGTAATTCTCCTCCCTGCAGAATAACAGAGCTGAAAGGGGGGAACCTCGGAGGTGTTCTAGTCCAGAGGTTTTCAAACTTTTTCAAGCTACGGACCCCAAAACATGTCGCTGCTACCTGGCGGATCCCATTCCCACAAATTCAACTAACTACTAATCGACAATTCAGGTATATTACTTTTTTTCAAATTTTTCTTGACCTGTCTGTGGATCCGCTGGCAACTTGCCACAGACCCCAAGGGGTCCGCGGACCCCAGTTTGAAAACCTCTGTTTTAGTCCAACCCCCTGCTCAGGCAGGAAACCCTATACTATTTCAGACAAATGATTGGCTAAACTCTTCTTAAAAGCTTCTCGTGTTGGAGCACCCACAACCTCTGGAGGCAAGTTGTTCCACTGATTAATTGTTTTCACTTTCAGGAAATTCCTCCTTTGTTCTAGTTTGCTTCTCTTCTTGATTAGTTTCCATCCATTCCTTCTTGTCCTGCTTTCAGGTGCTTTGGAGAATAGATTGACTCCCTCTTCTTTGTGGCAACGTTTTAGATATTGGAACACTGCTATGCTATCATGTCACCTCTAGACAGAAAGCAGCAGGTGAAGCTAGGCAAAATGACATCAGATAGCTGTACGATCAGCACAGGAGCCTCTCAGGGCTGTGTGCTCTCTCCACTTCTCTTCTCCCTATATACCAACAACTGCATCTTGAAGGACCCCTCTGTCAAAATACTAAAATTTGCAGATGATACAACAGTGATTGACCTCATTCGAGACAACGACGAATCTGCCTACAGACAGGAAATTGAACAACTAGCTTTGTGGTGCGGGCAGAACAATCTTGAACTGAATTCATTCAAAATTGTAGAAAGGATAGTCGGTTTTAGGAAAAACCCTTCTATCCTATCACCTCTCACAATATTAAACAATATAGTATCAATAGTAGAGATCTTCAAATTTCTGGGTTCTACAATATCCCAATATCTAAAACGGTCAGCCAACATCAAAAAATGTCACCAAAAAAGCCAAACAAAGAATGTTCTTTCTGAGACAACCCAGAAAGCTCAGACTGCCCAAGGAACTGTGACACAGTTCTACAAGGGAATCATTGAGTCTGTAATCTGCACCTCATTAACTGTCTGATTTGACATTGCAACCAAACAAGATAAACACAGACTTCAAAGGATAATTAGAACTGTAGAAAAAATAATTGCTACAAACCTTCCCTCCATTGAAGACCTGTACACTGCATAAATCAGAAAGAGAGCTGTGAAAATAATGATTGACCCCTCACATCCTAGTCTATTTCAACTTCTTCCCTCCGAACGCCACTATAGGGCATTGCAAACCAAAACAACTAGACACAAGGACAGTTTCTTCCCCCATGCCATCAATCTGCTAGACAACTAACTTCTACAACACTGTTAAATTATCTAGTAGGAATGCATCATTATTATCCTTCTCATCTTTCCTATTACCTACCATGTTTCCCCAAAAATAAGACACTGTCATATTAATTTTTGCTCCCAAAGGAGCTCTAGGTCTTATTTTTGGCGTACGCCTTAGTTTTGGGGAAACACGTTAGGTCTCCCACCCCTACCCCCAAATAATACCCAGCTCCCCCCTCCCTGCTATACCCGGGCACTCCTTACCTCATGGAGAAGTCAGGGCTGCAGAGAGATCGGCTGGTTGAAACCTTCAGGGTTCCAAATTTGCGCGCTTTCAGTCAACTATAAAGTGCTTTGGGAGCGTTTCCGCATTGAATTTGGAGCCCTGGAAGCAGCCCAGCCGCGTGTGCCTCGGTGCCTCTCCTGTATGAAGTTATTCTGCATGAGGTAAGGAGCGCCTGGGGTTAGCAGGGAGGGGGGAGCCGGGTGTTTTTCAGGGGTGGAGGTGGGCGATCTAACATGTTTCCCCCGAAAGTAAGGCATCCCCCCAAAATAATATTTTCGGGGAGGTCTTATTTTTGGAGGATGTCTTATTTTCGGGGAAACACGGTATTACCTATTCTCTTATTTGTATGACAATTAACTTGTTGCTTATATCTTACAATGTATAAAAGTTGTTTTATTTAGTACCCTAGTATGACTTGTAGATTGCTTATTAGTATCTCTATGACTGTTCTAAGCCTATTACAAAAATGTATCATATGGTATGATGAATGTGTTTTGTGACATGATGATTGTACTTTATAACATGATGACATGAATGTATTTTATGATTATGATCACAGTTTGTCGATTGTAGCTTATATGTACATGACATGATGAATGCACTTGATAATTATGAATGTATCTTATGACTGTAATTACAATTTATCAATTGTAGCTTAATTTATCAATTGTAGTTTGTACACTGGAGACAAATTCCTCCTGTGTCCAGACACACTTGGCCAATAAATTCTAATTCTAGTCCTAGTCCTGCTCTCAACCTCAACAGCCAACAGCATCATATCAGTGAACCCCAACTGACCAATGACAGAACGGAGAAACTGGCATCCAAACAGTGCTATGCTTTCCATCAGAACTTTAAAGCTCTGCCTATTTATCTAGTGAGGTCTAAATAACCAGAGTCACCATGGCAAAGGCAAGCAAAGAATTTCCATGACTGGAATCTTGTCGGGGGTGCTGGCGAGTTGGAATGAAATGAGAATTTCCACCCATGGAAAACTTGAAGCTTAGACATGCTGCAAAACTGAATGGGCAGAACCAGAAGTTGTTCATCTCGGCTGTTAACAAAGAAGTTGGCGTGTAACCGCAGTGGTTGCAAGTAATCCTCGACATACAACCATAATTGAGGCTAACGTTTCCATTGCTAAGCAAGACGGTTGTTAAGGAAATTTTGCTCCTTTTTATGATCTTCCTTGCCACATTTCTTGTTAAATGAATCACTGCAGTTAGAAATACGGTTATTAAGAGAATCTGGCTTCCCCACTGACTTTTTGTATTGGAATACATTTTCTTGTATTTATATGCAACAGCTATAGTAGTATTCAGCCAATAGATGGCAGTGCTTGAATCTATGGTATATACTCAATGTTCTAAGAAAGAATTTCCTGTTTCCTGCTACAGTTAAAATAGTTAAGCAGTAAAGCTCATGGTGACTGTACACTCTGTTTAATCTCTGGTGCTACATATATCTCTAACGCTTTGCTTTCAGAAGATCGCAGAAGGTGATCACATAACCCCAGGACACTGCAACCGTCATAAATACATGCCAGTTGCCAAAAGTCTAAATTTTGATCATGTGACCATGGGAATTCAGCAATAGTCATAAGTGTGTGTAAAAAAGTAAAGGGGGAAAAGAGGAAGAAGGAAGGAAGAAGGAGAAAGTAAAAGAAGGTAGATGAAAGGTTGAGAAAGTAAAGAGAAAGGTTGAGAAGGTGGAGGGGAAGGGAGATAGGGTATGAAGAAGGAGGAATGAGATGGATAAGGGAAAGAGTAAAGGTAAGAGGCTGTTAAAAAAAGGGAGTGAGAGAGATACACATTTAGAGAATTTAGATGGAGAAATTACTCCCTCACCTTTTGAACATTCTTTCTTTGAAGAGATTGGAATCTACTCTTTCTAGGAGATCTAGGAGTAAAATCTTTTGTACATCCTAGATTAATTCTGGAGTGTGTCATGACATCGATCTGCTATCCTTAATTTTTGCATATGGGATACAAATAACCTACCTTCCTTGATGTATTGTTTGTATGTATGTATATTTGTGTTGTTTTTTGCTTTTTTGAAAATTAAAAATTAAAAAAGAAAATGTGAAGAACATTTATATGTCCCTTCTTCCGGTGCCATTGTAACTTTGAACAGTCACTTAAGTGAATGGTTGTAAGTTGAGAACTAACTGGATGGCAGACCTGGGAATGGTGCCCATACTGAAAGCAGGAGGAGAGAGAAGGCCACTAAGGGGCCCTTTTCCATAAACAATTGATTTTTATCAGCTATAATGAATTTGAGTCTGCAGCATTGAAAATTGCAAGTATCATGGATGTTTGAGAAAGGGCGATAAAAACCTGGTTAGTTAACACAGTGCCTTGTTCTTCTCTCTCCCTTAATTTTCAGTACAAAATCAGTACATTTGCTGCTCACTGCAGGAATATCCATTTGCTTCTATTATGCTCTACTTGTAAATCAAATCAATATTACCAGTTATATTTCGGCTGAAAGAAACTTAAGCATGGACTTCACAGTACAGAAGAAAAATCCAGTCTTATATTTGGTTGCCAATGTAAATGAATAATTAGTGTGTGTTAAAAGGAAACTAATCAGTGCTAACTAAGGTTTAGAACCGATGCAGAGAAAACAGATGTTAACAAAGAATATGAAAACAGAAGATCAAATAGAACCGATGGAGAAAACTGGTTTTAATATGGAGAAAAAGTAAGGTGCATGGGATATTACTGTGACAAGTGTGAACTGTATGTTATTTCAATATAAATTATGTTCAGACATGGAATGAAATTGAGAAGGACGTGTTAAGATGGGAGAAATTTAAATTGTCACCATTGGGGAGAATTTTTGTGGTAAAAATCCATGTTTTTGTCTAGAATGTTTTTTGTTTCAGACAATACCTGTTTTGACAATGGATAAACCGATCAGGCAATCGCCAAAATATACATCTAAGATTATATGCAAGGTGGGGGGGGGGAGGAAGCACAATTTAAATATAGAGTGCTAACAAGATGCAAAGGAAAGAGGGGGATTTAGTATCCAGGTTTGAAATTGTATTTTGCAGCAGTTTTTGTTTGTTTGTTTTTTAAATTAAATTTAAATTTGAATGAAAGAATGGGTGCTCCTGGAATAGATACAGACCACTTCTATGGATCTCAGCACAAGAAAGATTTTACATACAAAGACAAATACCCGTGTTTCCCCAAAAATAAGACACTGTCTTATATTAATTTTTGCTCCCAAAGATGTGCTAGGTCTTACTTTCAGGGGAGGTCTTATTTTTCCATGAAGAAGAATACGATACACACAATGTGCCCAACTCCTGCCCCGCGCGACTCACTGTCTAATTGTGAGTCAGCCAGACTCTGTCAGGGCAGAGCGAGCAGCAGGCAGCAACTTGTCCTGGTGGCGGCGCGGGCTCTCTGATTAAGAGAGACCTTGCACTTCCTGTCTGCTCTTGCTGCGCTGCAGGAAACAGTGAGCTGCGCGGCGGTGCTCGCCGCTACGGTCCAGAGTCCAGAGTTACAGTAGCTTCGGGGGGCCTTATTATCGGGGAGGCCTTATGATCGGGGAGGTCTTATTTTCAGGGGGATGCCTTATATTTCAGCGAGAGGTAATACTGTAAGTAGGTCTTATTTTGGGGGGATGTCTTATTTTTGGAGAAACAGGGTAGTTAACATACCAGAAATTAGAGGACAATCAGCTAGGGGAATTATAACATTAAATCAAGAGATCAACTAATGAAGTAGTATACAGTTGTCAGTGGTTTTCCCATTTACATTTATGAGAAAGATTTAAAACGGATGCAAAGACTTATGGTATAAAGCGGGGTCCCCAATCTGTGAGCCAGGGCTCACTACTGGGCCGTGACCTCTTGCCAATTGGGGCGCATGAGTGGTGGACTGTCATGCACACACCAGCGCACACATGTGCACAGCCCCTCACACAATTGGTGCGCAATCGCAGCACCGTGATTGGCGCACACGCACACCTGCCCCTCTTCCCCCACCCTACGCTAGGTCACCAACTGAAAAAGGTTTGGGGACCCCTGGCATAAAGAAAGTACGACAGAATTTGAAATGCAATTGTGTAGTGATGATAAACAAGTAATTGCTAAAATACATGAACTTTTCTCAAAATTTGACATGAAAGAAAAGCAAGTTAAAAATGTATGTTAAAGTTGGCTAAGAATATTCAGATGGATCGACGTATGGTCAAAAGAGTTGAAATTTACATTGTTATGATCTTAAGGGTGATTTTTATAAGAATGGTGTATTACTGGTACATGACACCAGAGAAATTATCTAGACGGTATAAAGACATTTCTAATATATGGAAATGTGAACGCGAAGGCACATTTTATCATGCTTAGGAGAGCATGATAAAGCTTTTAAAAAGCTTTAAAAAATTGGATTTCAATACATACAGAGGATTTTAGACATTCAATTGAAGCCAGAGCTTTTCCTTATGAGACTGATAAAGGATAAAGGGTTTAAAAAGAGCTGTGGAAGATTATTTCAATATATGATTACTGTGGCAATTATCACATGTACAAAGTGGAAACTTTCACCATTACCCACCATGGAGGAATATCAGATGAAATTGACAGAATTTGCTGAATGGCCCAATTGGTTTCTTTGATTAGAGAAAGGTCATTATTGACATTCATCGAACACTGGAAATCCATTATAGATTTTTTGGGTAAAAAAGAAAATGATTTTGTGACTTATGGTTTTGATGGTTAAAAAGAATAATGATTATGATGAAATCTTGGAGAGGGAGATTTGATTTGAATTGTATGTATTACTGCTGAGAGGAAAATTGGAAGCCATATTTAATTTTTATGTTTTATCCTTTGTCTCCTTTATTCTTTGTCTCTTCTTTTCCTTTCCTTTCCTTTCTTCCTCTTTCACATTTATTATATTTTTTTCTTTGAATGGACTTACTACATATGTAAAATCGACTACTAAAAAGTATTTAAAAAAAAGAATTTGTGCATTGAAAAAATAGCATCACAGCCCATTTCTACCTGAGAAAAAGAAATATTTTCTCTAATCACAGGGATAGATCACAATTCAATTTGATGGCAGCCAGATGAAGTAGATTGTCAATCTGAGAAGAGAACGAATAAGCCTTGAACTTAAAATTTAAGGAATTGTTTTAAATATATGCCCTAGAAATAAATATCAGATGCCTCACAGTGGAAACTGTTACCAATTTAGACTATACAGTTTGGGTAATGGCTGCATGGGAATTTGGCTCCAAACGGCAACCTGTGATTTGGGACACTTCCAGCATCTCTCCGGAACATCTGAAAGTTGTTATGCCTATTTCCAGCATTTGTCAACCTTAAGAAGGAGCCTACCATGCTTTAAGGTGCTCCTGACATGCTACATGCATATTTACAGGTACTTTGAATCACATTTGCTATCTTCAGGCTGGTGCTTTTGGCTTCTTGCTAGTGTGAACAGTGTGATTGAAGTTGCCTTTTTTCTATAAATATTGGTGGGGGGGTTGGTGTGCTGGGCTGGTTGGCTGGGTTGTTATTTCTTGATTGGATGCTGGAGTTGATGTTGATATAATGGGCTCTTATGTTGTAATGTCTTGAGTCGTTTGTGTAGTGATTGCTTTTCCATTAGTCTCCTGCTTTTTAACGACTTGGGTAATGGGTTGTTTGAAGGTGACCTAGTGAGTTCTTTTGATGTGGAGTCTTGGGACTTGTGCTGTGATCTCCTGGGTCATTTATCTTGTAACATTTTGAGTTCTAGTGGTGTGATTTTCTGAGTTTTGTGATGTGATGTCCTGAGTGGGTAGCTGTGATATAGTGTTCCAGGTTTTGGTTTGGCTTCGAGTTTGAGGTCTGGGTCTGTGTTAGTGTTCTTGGTGTGTGTCAGTTTGTTTGGTTTTGGGGTCGGGGTGTGTGACAGCTGGTGATACAGCCGTGGTCTGGTTTCTGGATGGTGGCTGTCTTTCGTTTATAGGATGGGGTAGGGTTTGGATCTGGTGAGGGGGATTGGTGGTGGTGTCTTGTGTTGTTTTGGATCCGGTGTTGGTATTCATGGCTGGAAAACCAAGGAGTTTATGAAATACCATGCAACATTGCCCAGCCACATACATTGGACAAACCAACAGGAGAATAAATGCACACATCGCAGAACACAAGAACACAGTCAGAAAAGAAGAAAGTACCTTCTCCCTCTTCCAACACCTCAAAGCCACACAACATGAAATTAATTTTGAAGGAACCAAATTAATCTCCAACACTGAACACTTCAACCAGAGAATAATCAGGGAAGCCA
>JANHFO010002144.1:128113-138957 GCA_032468095.1 Pareas carinatus
TGCCGAGCCGGAGAAGGGAAGCTCGGCCGTGCACGCGCAGCCGCCCCTTGGCCCCGGCAGAAGCGGGGTGGGGTGGAGGGGTGGGGTGGGGGTTCCAGCGTCCTGGGGTCTCCCGGTGAGGGTCTCAGAGGCCGCGGTCGCCACCGAGCTCAAGGAAACGCGGCAGCCCATCCGATCTCGGAGGGCGAGATCGCGCTTCTCCCGAGGAGAGAGAGGATCCCTCTCTCCCTCTCTCCACCATCAGGGAAGAGAGGACCCAAAAGCAAATTCACCGCAGAGGGAGGGGGAAGGTGGAAATTGCTTTCTCCCCAGCCCCCCCACCCCCCACCCCGTCCCCGCTTCAAAAGTCCACCGCCCCTCTCCAAACTCACCCACGAGGAAAAGAATGGGGCGAAACGAACACACCCCGCGCCGCTTTCCGTGGCACACGGGAATCGCGGAGCTCTGTGTAGATGGAGCTGTCCCGCGTTTAACAGCGCTCAGAAATAGGCAGAGCAGCGGCCGCAGCCGGGTTGCGGAGAAGACGGGGTAAGGTGGGGTGGGGTGGGGTGAGGATCCTGCCAGCTCTCCTTGGCCGCCATCGCTTACGCCAGGAAGATCCCTCGGGTGTTTTGGCAACGCACGGGAGAGGACTTTTTAAATATATATATATACACACACACACACACACACACACACATATTGGTGTGTGTATAAAAAATCCTGTCCCAAAGGTCAGGGTGATGCACGCGGTAGTTGCTCTGCCTTTTTTTTAACCTTTGTCATTTCCGCCTTGTAGCCCAAAAGGCCGAGAGGCTTGTCGTCAAGGGGGACGGATGGGAGACCAAGTGGAGTTCCCAAAAAAAAGAGGGAAAAAAGTGGCGATCGTTATTCAGAGAAAACTATAGAGGGCGCTGCGCCGCTTCCATCTGGAGCTCTAAAAAAATGATCCCGGAGGGTGGCGTTTGAGAAGTTTCAAATAACCCGAAGGACGGGGCCGTTTTAATTTTGCGGGTCGGGGCGCCAGCGAAGGATCCGAGTTAGGAGAAGCAGTGATCGGACACGTGTGCACGTGCATCCAAAACACTGGGGTAGTTCTGCAAAAGGACAAGAAAGAAGGCCGCCCGGCCGGGCGCACGGGAAGCGGTCTTATTAAGAATCGCGCCGTCAATTTACTCCGGAGCGCCTCGTGGAGTTGGAGCTGCTGGGCAGCAGTTCGACTTCATCTCCTGCAAAGGTCTTTTTATTTTCCTGGGTTTCTCTGAGCTCGAACCTATGCCAGGTCTGTTGCTGAGGGCAGACGTTCCCGAGCGAAGCCCCGCCAGCGCCTCCCTACCTCTGCCCGGCCTCTGGCTGCCTGTCCCTTGGCCTCTTCATCGGGATCGGAGGCTTGGAAAAATGGGCGAGATCCACGGCTGCAAAGCCACAGGTGGCGCGAGGAAGCCGCCCGCCCCGCCACCCACAACCAGCCCGGCTTCCTTTTGCCCCGCGCTTTAAGGCTAATGGCGCGAACCTACCCGACTTGCAACTCTCCCTCTGACCAAGAGATGGCAGCAAAGCGTCCGAGCCGGCCGGGTCTCTCTGCAGCCCCCCAGCGGCCGCGCGCATTATGGTAGTGATAGTGCGAAAGGCGGGGTGGTGTTGGTGGCTGCGGCACCCCTAACTAGAGAGAAAGGAAAAGAGGGGAAGAGATGTAGCTTTGCTGGAAGCGGAGGATTTCCTCCTGTCCTCCCTGTTTTCTATTTTCGTGCTGCTTATGAAGGAACGAGGGAGAGAGAATGTGTTTGTGTGTGTGAGAGAGAAATGAGGGTCTTCTGAGGGGAGGAGGCATAAGTGCGAGACAGCTGTTCTGAAGTAGTGTCGACTGGAGGGGAGGGAGAGGGAGACTGGCAGGAGTAGAGTCCTCTCACTAAGAGGGTATGTGCGTGTGGGGGGGTCTGGGTGTGTGTGTGTGGGGCTGACGAATTCATCAAGGAGCCTCATGGGGGGTGGTCTAAGTTCTCTCACCAAGGGGTTTGTGTAGACTATAAGCTCTTTCACCAAGGGGGCCATTTGACAAATTTGCTTTTGGACCCAGGCACATTTGCGCACCAAATAGCATCACAGCCCCCCTCTTGCCCCACACAAAACCCCTTTCAAGGCTTATAAATAGCCCGCCTCTCAGGCTTTTGTTGTGGTGGAAAATCAGAGGAGGAAGGAATATATTAGGTTTGTTAGTCGCCTTGACTTATTCATAAAAATAGCGAAGATGGGATATAAAATCAAATAAACAGATTGCAACCCTGAGAGAGAGAGAAACGGAAAATGCCACCTCCCTCCGCTCTGTTGTGCCTTGGCCTCATAACCGAGCGCTCTGCCCCCCTCCCCTTGCCCATTTTCACACTGCTAATGCCAGATCAAACAGATTTTCAGTCTAATCCATTCAGCAGGACTTCTTGTTCCCCTGAAGTCCTTTCACCTTTGATCGGCGAGATTCTGAAGACCGGCATCTGTCTTAACACGCCAAAAAGGAGAGGGACGGGATTTATGATGGATGCCTTCGTCTCGGTGCTCAGTTTGCAAACGTCTTAACCCCCCCCCATCCCTCCCGCCCAACTTCCATTTTTAAAAGCACCTGCACTCTTCTTGCCATTCAAGGACGCTCAGATCTGTTGGGCTAATGTTGACTGCACTCTGAGAACGATGCCAGTTTAGGAGCATGGGGCTAATTAACAGAGTATTAGAAAAGTTGGCACGGCTGGGTGTCCTGCAGCACAAGTCCAGTTCATGCAGCTCTTCAGCGCAGGGAAGACTTCTCCCATCTGTTAGGGAGGAGGGTGCTATGATATCAGGAAGATAAGGCAGTTCTGTTGCTTGTTTTTACTAAAATTTATTAAAATTTACAGATGATCCAACAGTGATTGGCCTCATTCGAGACAACGATGAATCTGCCTACAAGATGAAAAATTGAATAACTAACCTTGTGATGCGGACAGAATAATCTTGATCTGAACTCACTCAAAACATTAGAAATGATAGTCGATTTTAGGAGAAACCTTTCTATCTTATAACCTCTCACAATATTATACAATACAGTAACAGTTATAGAGACCTTCACATTTCTAGGTTCTATAATATCCCAAGATCCAAAAGGGTCAGTTAACATCAAAAATGTCATTAAAAAAGCACAACAAAGAAAGTTCTTTCTGAGACAGAAAGCTCAGAAGCTGACACAGTTCTACAAAAGAATCATTGAGTCCGTAATCTGCACCTCAATAGCTGTCTTTTGGCACTGCAACCAAACAAAATAAACACGGACTTCAAAGAATCATTAGAACTGCAGAAAAAATAATTGCTACAAACACTCTGAACATAATCTGTTTCAACTTCTTCCCTCCGAATGCCGCTATAGGGCATTGCAAACCAAGACAACTAGACTTAAGGACAGTTTCTTCCCCCATGTCATCAACCTGTTAAATAACTAACTTACACAACACTGTTAATGAGGAAAGTGTTTCGTGACATGATTATTATACTTGATGACATGATGAATGTACTTTATGATTATGATTGCATTCATGATTAAGATCGTGGCTTGTCGATTGCGGCTTCTATGTACATGACAAGATAATAATAATAATAATATTTTAATTTCTATACCGCCCTTCTCCGTTAAATGGACTAGGGGTGGTGTACAGCCATTTTAAAACAAACAGAATACAAAAATTAAGAATAATTTTAAAATGAAATATTGATGAAAGGCTGAAAAGTTTTAACTAAACCAAATTATAAAAACCAATTTAATCCAGGCAAAAATAGCTAAAAAAACAGTTGGGGGGGGAGGCAGAAGATGGGGGCAGAGGCGGGGGCAGAGGCTAGCCCAAACCAGCCTGAATAAATAAATGAGTTTTCAGAACACGGCGGAAAGCACGAAGGTCAGTGATTGTACGAATCTCTTGGGGGAGGTCGTTCCAGAGGGTGGGTGCCGCCACAGAGAAGGCTCTTCCCCTGGGGGTCACCAGCCGACACTGTCTAGCTGACGGCACCCTGAGGAGGCCCTCTCTGTGGGAGCGAACAGGCCGGTGGGAGGTATCTGCAGGTAGAATGCGGTCCTGTAAATAGCTAGGTCCTATGTCATGGAGTGCTTTAAAGGTGGTAATCAAAACCTTGAAACGCACCTGGAAGATCACCGGCAACTAGTGCACCTCGCGCAGGAGAGGAGTCACATGGGAGCGCCCATATTCCCCCACGCAGCCACATTCTGGTCTACCTGAAGTCTCCGGGTGCGTAGCAAGAGGAGCCCCATGTAGAGAGCATTACAGCATTTCAGTAGTCCAGGCGAGAAATGACTAAGGCTTGAGTGACCGTCCGCAAGGAGTCTCGATCTAGAAAGAATGTACTTTATGATTATGAATGTATCTTATGATTGCAATCACAGTTTGTTTATTGTATGTAGGTAGATATGGAGCATTCACATTGGATACAAATTCCTTGTGTGTCCAGACACACTTGGCCAATTCTGATTCTGATCTTTTGTAGCTCAGATCTGCTACTGGGAGCAGTTTGCATTTAACCCATAGTAGGCAATCTCATTGGACTAGAAGATCTCCAAGGTCCCTTCCAACTCCGTTATTCCGTTAATTCTGAAATGCTGGCTGGGAATGACAGGCCTTGTAGTCTAGAGAGAGCGCAAAGGACTTCGCAGATTGGGAATGGCTGTTTCAAAGCATCACGTTTTCCTCAGCTCCTGGGTCTTGTCCACATACTGAAACGAAACGTTTTCATTTCCCAAAGAAACAGTGGAATAGTTCTTTATACAGATAGTCCTCCACTTATGACCACAATTGAGACTGGAACTGTTGCGAAACCAGGCAGTTGTTGAACTGTGAACTGTGCCCGATTTATACAACCTTTTTTTTTTCTTTTGCTTTGGATGTTAAGTGAATCATCGCCAGTGGTTCACCAAATCCGTCTTCCCTCCCCTCCGCTGGACTTTGCTTATCAGAACCCCCCCCCCGTGAAAGGCTGCAGATGGGGATCATGTGACCCCCAGGATGCTGCATCCGTCACAGATGCATACATGCCCATTGCCAAGCGCCTGAATTTTGATCCCATGTGACGTCATAAGTGTGAGGACCAGTTGCAAGCCCCTTTTTTCAATTCTGTTATAACGCTGAACAGTTGTTCAATGAATGGTCGTAAATTGAGGACTACTTATTATTATTATTATTATTAGGCAGCTTTTGGCAGGGTGGATCAACTATTTATACAGGACCAAACTTTGGGGTGGGGATTTCCGTTTTCTTGCTGA
Organism: Pareas carinatus; assembly: GCA_032468095.1. Taxonomy (NCBI): domain Eukaryota; kingdom Metazoa; phylum Chordata; class Lepidosauria; order Squamata; family Pareidae; genus Pareas; species Pareas carinatus. The sequence continues at coordinate 133,383 of JANHFO010002144.1, forward strand.
TACTTCTCTAATAACCCCCCCCACACACACACACACACTTTCCTTTCCTTTTCTACACAACAATGTCTGCCACAAACATAAAATTAGAATTGGGGAAGTTTAAAGAGGGAGGTTAGAATAGGAGGAGAGCTTTTTTGCTAAGTCCTTCTAACAGCAGCCGGAAAGCAGCTCAGCTCAGAGGAACAAAGAACGCCCTTCCCTATTCACCACGCTCTCGACTTTTGCTGGCAGGGAACAAGGGAATGGGGAAGAAAAGGAGGGGGGAGGAAGAGAAAATAGAAACAAGAGAATGAAAATTGCCAGGATTCCAGCTGCCTTTAATGAGGGAGCTCCTTCCCACATTTTAGAAAAAAGGGAAACCAGACGAATCAATTGAGGCAGGATGAAACTCCTGCTCCATTCTCTGAGTGGAAGAAAAGCGACGGACAGGCGACCCGAACAGGTACCGGAAGCCCTAACTTCTGAATACTTGTGCGGGAGAGAGGAAAGGCGAGACACGAAAATGTCACCCTGCCTAGAAGGAAAACACCACCCTGCGTAAATATGGCAGAAAGGAGAAAGGGGAGGAGAAAGGAGAGAGCACAGCCGCTTGGGGTTTTATGTTGGAGATATATAATATAATATATAATATTATATAATATAGTATTGTATTATATTATATTATATTATATTATATTATGTCAAGCATGTATGAGAAAAACAGTTGTAAGTAAAAACATACCATATAAACATATAGCTACAGACAGGTATAAGCATATCCATAACAAATGAGTACGAACAAATAGGAACCGTAGGACAGGGACGGAAGGCACGCCGGTACGCTTATGCACGCCCCCTTACAGACCTCTTAGGAATGGAGTGAGGTCCACGGGAGACAGTTTAAGGTTAAAAGTTTTTGAAGTTTGGGGATGTAACGACAGCGTTGGAGTGAGTTCCAGGCATTAACCATTCTGTGGCTAAAGTCGTATTTTCTGCCACCGAGTCTGGAGCGGTTCCCTTTGAGTTTATATCTGTTGCTAGCCCGCGTGTTATTGTGGTTGAAACCGAAGTAGTAATTGACAGGTAGAACATTGTAACAGATAATTTTGTGTACTAAGCTTAGTTCTACTATCAGGCGGATTTTGCAGACAAAATCCATAAACCGGGGACGACATCCTACTCCTGTGTGCTCATATATCTTTTCTGGAGATTCTCTATAGACTTTCTGCCTCCTTCTGAGGTTTGCGTTCTCCAAGTGTAATCATTTGTGCATGCACGCATTCAGAAAAGAAAGGGATTGTGCTGGCACGCTGGAAGACAAAGACTTGCCTGTTTCAGTACAGTAATATCGTCCATCTTTGTGCCTTCTTCCTTTTGTGCTTCCTGATTTATATGGATGAGAGCTACAGGGAGATTGGAAAGACTCTAGTATGTGAGGTGGTGCGATAGCAAGTGTGTGTTTGTGTGTGCACATGCACATGTGTGCTACTCCTTAGAAGGACCCACAAGCCTGCCTGTGACCTTGCAAAGTGAGGCGACCGCCACACTTCCATACAAGCGAAGCATGTGCTTTGGGTGATAAATGTCTACCGACACACAGGCAATAAAATAAATTCACTCATGCGAGCAGTCCTTTGAGAAGTAGATACGGATACGGTGTTTAGACATTTACAGATGTATGTATTCATGACCGAATATGCATACACCGTCATGGCAGGAGAGCACCAAGCTATTCAGACCCAGCTTGGCCGTAATATTTCCAAGGGTAACCAAGCCAAGCCCAATGCCAATGGGTACATCCTCTCTAGACACAATGGAAGACCCTCCCTTTCTGGTTTGGGACCAGAATCTTTCTTCCGAAGCATGCAGGAAGTCCTCAATTTGTGACTGACAGATTAGCAACCAGTTAAAGTTAAGAGCTCCTTCCCTCCTCTCCACCCCACAAAAAAGTTACTTTAACAATTCAGTTTCAGAGATCCAATGTCACATCCACCACACACACACACGAGTCACATGACCACGTTGGGCAACCAGCCCGCCTTGACGGCAGTTTGCAGTGTCTCGTGGTCACATGACCACAGTTTATGATGGTTGGGGAAATGGGACAATCCTAGACCAGACCCAAGTCCAAGAATGCTAGGGAATTTCTAGAAGCCTGGCACTCTGACAAATTAGCCATCGACAGGCACATAGACATTAACAACATCTATTGACTATGTAAAAGTAGACAATCAACCAGCTCAAAAGGGGACAAACACCACTTCCCCAGCAATCGGCACCTAGATCAGCATAGATTAACTCCAGGGTTAACTTCAGACTAACGATCAAGTAAACAAGACCCCAATCAAGAAATTGCAAACAGCAAACAGCCCAACCAAAGAACCTCTAAAACCACCCTCACCAACACCGACAGGGCGAGCCACCAGAACATAAACTGACATCAAACCTCACTCCTTACTAGTACTGATGATGTCGCCTACTTCGGACAATGAAACGTCCACAAGTAAACAAGCTCAGAGAGCACCAAGGATCCCGCATATGATGGTTTTGCTGGAAACTAGCATTTACTTCCAGTTTCTGGCAAAAACCACTTCATACTGAACAATGGGTTTGCTATGCTGACCGTGTAAACCGCTTAGAGAGTACTGTAAAGCACTGTTAAGCGGTATATACGTTTAAATAATAATAATAACTAACGACTGCTGTAAAAAAGTTCATAAAATTGGATCCCGTCACGTCAGGTATTGCAAAGTTCCATTACCGTTGTAACTCGAGGACCACTTGCACGGATTCTCTGCATGAACGATTCCTCAGGGGTGTCAAGCTCAATTCCATCGTGGGATACGGTGAGTGTCGCCGTGATCGCCGTGGGCCACCCTCCCCACCTCCCCACGTGGCCATCCCACAGTTGTTGCTGACCCTCCTGCAACCTCCCGTGCCCTCCCTCGGCCGTCACCGTCACCCACAGGGCCCTCACAGACCTTCTCCGACCCCGCCACACCTGTCGCTGACACCCCCAGGGCCCTTACCAGCCCTGCTGCGACTTCCGACGACGCCTCCCTGGACCTCCTGCAGCCGTCACCGACCTCCGCCCACGCCTGTCACCTCCCGCCCGCAGCCTCTGCCAGCCGCCCGCCACCTTTCTCCCCTCAGTCACTGCTCCTCCTACCTGCACCTCCGCCTCGGAGCACTTTGCTTGCCTCCAGGGCAGCCCCACGGGCTGGATCCAAGCAGCCCCATGGGCCGAATCCAGCCCATGGGCCTTGTGTTTGACATATGTGATCTAGCTCTTAGGACTCATTGTCACTGCTCGAACTAAATGCTGTTAATTTGGTTTTAATTTTAAAAAATATATCTAAGGTACTCACTCCGCATTCTACTGAATTATTTAGATGTAAAATAAAGAGCTTGTGTAAAAGTCCTTCCTTTCTCAGATTAACTGCCAATTAGTTTTGGGGTGATCTTGAGTTCCAGTTTTTAAGAAAAACTGATGTTTGTTTCCTCTTTTCTTCTCTGGATGCGGTTTATAAGTTACTCTCATGCCTCGCTTTGCCCTATTTATTAAGTCATGCTTTCTGTCGTCCCTGCTTTCATTGAATCACCCTCAAATTTGAAGAATCAACGTGCTTCTAGGTCAGAGATCTGGGGCTAAAAACTATTTTCCTCGTCATGCACAAAAACGTTCCATGACGATGCAGGCCTCTCTCAACAAGCAGCATTCATGGGTTTGTCATACGAAGATTTCAAAAAAAAAGCACCCAAGCCTATTTCAAAGGTTCCTAAGGCAAGCGGGAAATGTTTGTACTATGTGCAAAATTAAGTATACGCATCCCTGAAAATAAGGATTCTAATTTTCATGCACTTTCAAACAAATACTAGACGCTATCGAAATACAAGGATTTAATCGAGGGACTTCAGTGTGCGCCGTTTTAAAACCTCCCACCCACCGTCTCACTCCCCTCCCCCCTTTCTCACCTCTCTCTAGCCCCAGTAAGTGAATTTGTAGGGATAATGTGTTCTTTGTTGCAGAGGGAACATTTTGTTGCAAAAGATGTGCAATATTCTAATGTGATTCCTCCCTCCAGTATCACTCTAACACAATTAAAATGTCCACATCCAGAGAAAACCAACAGGCAAAGACGCAATGGCCAATGATTCTAAACAAACAGGGTATTTCCAGTTGGCAGGAGGAAATGGTTTGAATGGTACACCCGCTTACCAGGACCAGCCTCGGGTTTTTTTGGTGCAGATTTTGCTTTCTTCTGTTCTTACGGGAACCAAAGTTCTTGCAAACCGACCAAGCTGCAGGTCAATTCTCTGGAACGCCCCAAGAAACCCAGGAGGCTTCAGGGATTCAACGATCGGTTTGAAAATTGTGCATCTTCGTCCGTGCTTAAGGGGGGCTGGGAACCCCACAGGTATTCCGAAGCACTTTTCTCTATTAGTCCATCTTCCGAGCTGGAAGGAGGAACGATTTGAAGCAGATTTGAAGAAGGCCTGGCATCTCAGTGTGGTTTGAATCCATCAACCCCGCCCCGCCCGCCCAGCATTGTGGTTCCCGGCCTCTTCGCCTTTAACTGCACAAAAGCCACCAGAGTCTTGATCTGGCTCTCGTTTAGATCGCTCCTTTACTCCCTTTTTATTTTTATTTCTCACACTAGCAATGCTCACTAATATTTCCTGGGAGATATTGTCTGTGGCAATTGACACCCCCTTTTATTGCTCTTCCACGAGCAGCGCGTGGTGCCATTTGGCCTCGAAGGCCTCTGTGGTACTGAGCGCAGGAAGAAAATTATTCATTTATTCCTCCCAGCCACCCTTAACGATGTTCCCATTGCCATCGGCCGCGGCTGCCTGGGTAAAATTAATGTTTCCCTGCTTTTTAAACCCTTGGTTAATTGCTTTCCTGGATGCGCTCTGCTCCGCCTGAACGAGACCAAAACAGCTATTGTGCTCGGAGACCTTCGGGTTCTCGGCAAGAGGACGGAGGGGAACCCAGTGGGTTTCACAGGGGAGAAAAATCCACGTGGCCATAGCGGATCCGGCAAGCCTAATTGAAAACGAGGACGGTCAGACCCTGGATCTTCTGGGGCAGGAAACAGATGGGCTTCTTCAGGGGAGGGAAGAGGAATAAAGTAACTTACTGACTGATCCACAAAGGAGGGGGCTCTCTCCCTTGCTAGCAGCTCTATTCCGAAAGCAGGCGACAGGTTCTTTTGAGCGGCAGCCTCGCTGTAAAGGGAAAGGGAGCTCCTACATAGGAAAACCAAAGGCCTGGTGCCCTGCCTCGGGTTTTAAAGATAGGACGCTAGGCTGAAATGTCGGGTATAACAGAGTATAGCAGAGTTGGAAGGGACCTTGAAGTTCTTCTCGTCCAACTCCTTGCTCACGCAGGAAACCCTGTGCCAGTGATGGCGAACCTTTTATAGACGGGGTGCCCAAACTGCAACCCAAAAGACATTTAATAGTGCAAAGTGCCAACGCGGCAACACGTCCCCCCTGTGGTCATCGGTAGCCCCCCTGCACCCTCCATGCTCATCAGTGCCCCCCTGCATCCCTGTGGCCATCAGCGCCCCCCCCTCATGCCCTCCCACCT
>JANHFO010002144.1:140899-155763 GCA_032468095.1 Pareas carinatus
TAGTCATTACATATATGGGCATAATCATTTGTATATAAGCATAAAATACATTCATAGTCCTAAAGTACATTCATCTTGTCAAGTCCGTATAAGCTGCAATCAACAAACCTTTATCTTAATCCTTGGGCAGACTGAGCTTTCTGAGTTTTCTCAGAAAGAACATTCTTTGTTGTGCTTTTTTAATGACATTTCTGATGTTGGCTGACCATTTTAGATCTTGGGATATTGTAGAACCTAGAAATTTGAGGGCTTAGGCTTTTGGGATTGATTGTACTAAATATTTGCTAGATGAAATAATATTTAATCCCAGTGACGTTTCTTGATCTATGTTATTTCCTGTAGGTGGTATATGTTGCCTGTTCCTATGCTACGGTATGGATGATCTATAGCAAATTCAAAGCCACCTATGATGGCAACCATGATACCTTCAGAGTGGAATTCCTGGTTATTCCGACAGCAGTGTTGGCTTTCCTAGTAAATCATGATTTCACACCCCTAGAGGTAATTAAATGTATGCTAGTGCAAACAAGCCTAGGTCCCAGATACCTAACTTACAGCTATAGGATGTGTTTGAGTCCTATTGCTAAAATTATTCATTTCATTGGCAAATGGCCATCATTAATATTCTAGTCCCTGCTTGTTCTGCTGCTTTATAGCTAGTTCCTTTTATGATTACAAGCTTGAGTCCATTTTCCTTTCCAGAGAGGCACTACGTGCATCCAGCTATTCCTATCTGCTCATGTGTTGATTCAATGGTATTGAAAAAGAATTGTGATGTACGTGAAGTTGTTTAAACCAGAAGCTCTTCTTTCATGAAGGAAAAATAAACCAGCAGAAGACATTATTAAGCTTTAGGTGATCTGTGAGGTTGCAACTTCCATTTTTAATTTAAAACAAAAATTGGATCCAATAATCAATTGGAACAAGTGTCAAGAGAGCACTTTGAATCCAGTCATAACTTCGCTGTAACTTGCCCAATCATGACTGACTTCTCATTGAATTCAGTGCCGCTCAAGCATGACCGATTTAGCCTGGGTCCAACCTTATGCTATTGGCAGGATACGTTAAAGGTTCAGACTTCAAGACAAGGTTGATTTCTGGCAATCTTATTTGTGTAGTTTCTGGGCAAGAATGTAGAAGGGTGACGCACTCACTGCCTTATTCCAGGGTGGTGGCGATGATGATGATGATTTTAACTTCTTGATCTGGCCTATAGCAATTTCCAAGTGTTTTCTCTCTAAGATGATGGTGAAGATGATAGCAATAGCACTTACCACTTAGACTGAAAAAGTCCCATGCCAAAAAACCAAACAGGAATCTGTGTAAAAAAAAAAAAACTGTGCCGAAGGAGAGTCCTCTCAACTCAGGGTGGGTGGATTTGAAAACATCTCGTGCCCAAATCCTGCTTGGATTTCTGCACGGAGCTTTTTCAGTCACCCCCGCCCCCAGATGACAGGAAAATCTCTAAAGCAGGTGACTTCATAGCACTCTAAACCAGTGGCCCCCACCTTTTGCGGCAACAGGGGCTGGTTCCATGGGAAAAGATTTTTCTGTGGACTGATGGGGTTGTGGTTTTCAATGCTGCCTGCATCTTGTGAATGGGGCTTGACTTGTTTGTGTAGTCCAGTTGGTGGCATGCTGAGGCCCAGTGTTGCTCCATGGACTCGGGGTTGGAGACCCCTGCTCTAAAAGGTTTACAGCCTCAGCCTATTGCCCGCCCCCCAACAATCAGAAGGCTGAATCAACCTTAAGCCAGTCAGGGTTGAACTCCTGGCAGTGGAAGGCCGAGTTTGCCTGCAATACTGCATTCTAACCACTATGCTACCATGTTGATGATGATGATCATAATGGATTTGAGATCAGGGTGAATAAAAAATTGATTTTTTTATTTAAATTTTTTAAAAAATATTTTAATCGATTTTTTCTTATTTGTATCAGATTTATTTTAATAAAATGTTTTTGGAGTAAAAATCTATCTAAAGGTAGTTTTCTATTTAAGATACATTATTCATTTAGTTTATTCAGCATGAAATGGAGCTTAGTTATGTAGCATGAGGCTGTATATTCTGCAATATTTACATTTTGGGTAAGCTCATTCAATGAATTCAAGCTCTGCAAGCTGAGATAACATGCATCGCATGGATGCATTTACACAATTTCACAGTAACCATGAGATAAAACAAAGTTCAGGAATATTCCTTTTTCCCATTGTTTTTCAGATGTATGTACACTACAAATTATATGATTGTTTGAAGAGAAATGCATCTGTAGCAGCCTCTTAAGTGTGAGGAGGAAGGGCAAGCAGTAAAAATGAAATACATAGTGAAGCTCCATTTCATGCTGAATAAACTAAATTATTAATGTATTTTAAATAAAAAAACTTTATCTTTAGATAGATTTTTACTCCAAAACCATTTTATTATAATTATTTGGATAAAAAATCATCAATTTTTATCCTCCCTGATTTAAATAGAGCCTTTTCACAAGTGATTTAAATCATAATTTAAATCGTGATTTAAATCGATTTGATTTAAATCAAATCCACTCTGTTTGAGATTAGACAATATTTGACTTGGCACTGCCATCTGTGTAGGTAATTCTCTCAAGGCAATTCAGGTAGTCCTCGACTTACGACTTACAAAATGATGACGGACCTTCCCACAGGTATTTATGACCCAGTTCTGATGTTCAGATAGAGATTAATGATCATGGATTCACTTAACCGTGGTGATTTGCTTAACAATCACAAAAAAAGACAGTAAAATAGAGTCAGTCGCGGGATGACCAGCTCTATGGCCATCATGACTTACGTCTGTAATGGGCAGGGTCCATTATGGTTGTAAGTTGAGAACTACCTGTAATCTTTTTTTAAAAAAAATATTGCTTTTTTTACTTATTAACAAAAGCAGTCTTTAACAATAAAGTAGAACAAATATGGCAAAGATTAAAAAAAACATAATTTATTTATTTAGATTTATATATACTGCCCTTCTCCCGAAGGACTCAGGGCGGTGTACAGAAAACATAATAATATAGCAAGTCATTTTAACAGTAAGCAGTTACAGCTTTATACATACTTATCTAATGCAAATATTATCCAAATAGTTATATATTTTAATGTATTTATATAGCCATCATAATAATTATCCTATTTTTTATTATTTAATTTTATTTTAAACACTTGCATCCAATATGAAGGGCCAGTCATTTATAGATTACAATATTCAATCATGTAGCAGGTATCAAAAAACAACCCACTATATATAACCTGAACTACCACTGTTATCCTTCCATACCATTAATAGCTTCATATTTGCCTCTATCCTTCTCTTCCTCTTCTCCTACTTCTATCCTTCCCTTTCTCCTCTTTCTTCTTTCTCCTCATCCTTTCCTAGCTCTCTCTCCTTCCTCTTTCCTCTCTCTCCTCCTTTTCTTCCCTCCTTCTTCTCTTCCTTCTCCTCTCCTTTCCCTACTTTGTTTTCCTCCTTCCTCTTTATCTTCCTCCTACCTGTAATCTGTTAAAGGATGAGGTAGTAGGAATTCACAAATCATCGAGCAGAAGGGTTTATTGGGGATAGTTTGCAAAGAGATACACATCGCACTAGGATTTTTAGTATTTCACAGGCAACGGTATCGAAAAGTGAGTTGCAGTAGATGTGCCCAAAGTCTTACGACACAAGTCTGTCCTGAATCTTGCAGTGCAATGGTGGACCACACAAAGGTTCGGTTCTGAATAACTGCTGGGACAGCAACACAAATATTTGAATATCATGAGCTGTAATCAGAAAATATAAAACTATTTTTCCTTCTCGTTCCTCCAGATTCTCTGGACCTTCTCCATCTACCTGGAGTCAGTGGCTATTTTGCCACAACTCTTCATGGTCAGCAAAACGGGTGAGGCCGAGACCATCACAAGTCATTATCTCTTCGCTTTGGGAGTCTACCGTGCCCTCTACTTGTTCAACTGGATTTGGCGCTACCAGTTTGAGGGCTTCTTCGACCTCATTGCCATTGTGGCTGGCTTGGTGCAAACGATACTGTACTGCGATTTCTTCTACCTCTACATTACAAAAGGTATTTTGCAAGAACAACAAATGAAAACTAGATCCGCTAACCGAAATCATCTTACCGTATTATATCAATTATGAGATTACAACTATTATAAGACACACCCTTATTTTTCTAATTAGAAATAGAAATAGGTTTTCGTTTAAATGCAGTGTAGCGGGGCGAGGGAGCTGTCTCCTCTCGGAGGGGTCTGCTCCCCAAATGGCGACGCACATATACAAACTGTTTGGTGGCAGTGCGCAGAGCAGCTGAGAGGGGAAAAGAAAAGCCCTTTCAACTGAGAGGCTTTCCTTCCCCACCCCCCTCAGGTGGTCCATGCACCGCCGTCACCACAGCTGACGCACATGCACCGCCGTCCTACCTGTCTGCTTCATCTTAGGAGGACGCCCCTCTGGGTCTCTTTAATCTCCCCCCCCCCAGCTACAGCAGCATCAAAGTGAATTCTTTTTGAGAACATTTTAAACCACAATTATGGGCACAGCTTTATTAAAAACTGATTGAGATTGACTGTTACCGAGCGACGACTGAATACCGACTGCACTGCAGCAATGGCTGGCTGGCTCATCCTCCCCCCCTCCTGTTCATGAGACCTTGATTGCATACGCACTGCTTCTCAGAGCATACCTTTTGCCCTGGTGAGACTCCATCGAATGTAAGACGTACCATGAATTCAGAGACAGCAAAATAGGAAAAGAAATATGCATCGTATAATCGATGTAGTACGGTAATAGGAGACAGAGCAGAAGTACTCTGCCTCCTGTAGCCACCTCTTTTGAGTTGAGCGGCCGTATAAACGTGTTTCATAATTAAACAAATCCATGACTTTTAGCAAGGTGCTTGGGATTTTAAAATTATTTGGGAATTGGTACATCTCAACCACCTGTCTGTGTGTTGAATAAATGTCACTGCTAAGCTGGAAGTTCACTAGAGGGCACTCTTCAACTAAGCTCAATCCTCTTTGATGCTGGGAAGTATATTAACCAATAGCTCTTTACTAATTGTAAGTTGACAAATTAATTAGCAGTTTCATCACCTTTTTTTCCTAGAATCAAAAAGAAGTTGCAAAAAAATACCGCTCACATATTCAAAACAGTGAACACTAAAAAGCTGTTTCTGTAGGGTTGAATAAAATAAAATCTGCTGGACTAACCTAGCAGAAATTAAATTAGGTATTTTATTAAAGGGCAATTGCTTGACAAAATTTTTTTGCTTTTTTACTATTTTTACCTGTAACATCAAAATTATTTGAATTATCTGTTAAGTACTGAAATCTTTAATGAAGTGTGTGCCTGTTTTTTTTTAAGTCTAAGAATACTATATCCAATTTATGTGCATGCACAGGGATCTCTCTAGTTGACTAAGGAATTCTGAGAGTTGAGTCCTCAAGTCTTAAAGTTGCCGAGTTTAGAAAAAACTGCATGCACATAGGCATGCATTCACCACTAAAGTATAATTATGAAGTTATACAGAGATGTAAAAGCAGCCATATTACAAAATGTATCTTATGTTTGTAATCAGTTTGTCAATTGTAGCCTGTATGTAAGTTTTGAGCATGTACACCGAAGACAAATTCCTTGTGTGTTCAGACACACTTGGCGAATAAATCTATCTCTATTCTATTCTATTCTATTCTATTCTATTCTATTCTATTCTATTCTATTCTATTCTATTGAAACTTTTTAGTTTACCACACAGCTAGAGATGTCTTTTTTCGGAAGTCCCATTTCAGTCCAGCTTCCCACCCGTTTTCTGTCCCTCTTCAACAGATATTGGCATTGTGTAGTTGCTGAGTATACTCAGTTCTTGTTGCCTAATTTTAAAAAATGTTTTGTGTTTCTGTAACTTGCATTTTCCACTAATTAGTACAGGTAGTCCTCGATTTACGATTGTTTTTTTCAGTGACTGTTTCGAGTTACAATGATGCTGAGTGAAGGGACTTACAACAGGTCCTTGAAGTTATGGCCGTTGCAGTCCCCCCCTGTGGTCATGTGGTTGTGATCTGGGCATTTGGACATCCTGCTTGCACTTAGGACCAACTGCCCTGCAATCATGTGATCGTCATTTGCAATCTTCCCTGCTGGCTTCCCCAGAACTGTCACTCGGAAAGCCAGCAGGGAAGGTTGCAAGCCACTCCCACCTGCTTAAGAGATTTTCCTGCCATCTGGGGTGGGGTGGAGGTGGATGAAAAACCTCCATGCAGAAATCCAAGCAGGATTTTGGCACGAGGTGTTTTCAAACCCACCCACCTTGAGTTAAGAAGGCTCTCCTTCGACAGTTTTTTTCTATACAGATTCCTGCTTGATTTTTTGGCATGGAACTTTTTCAGCTAGCCCTCGGAGATAAGAGTGAGTCCTTTCCCCTTTGGAGACTGGCTGAAAACACTTCGTGATGAAATCCAAGCAGAGTTTTCAACCACGGAAGATTTTTCAATCCTAGGATAGAGAAGTTTCAGATGCCTTTGGAGCTGAAGATTCAAGTGGTTTTGAGACCTTCGTGCCTTGTCCTCAACCCTCCCACACATCCCCTCACTCTCTCTTCCATCCGATAAATCCTGCAGCTTTTAACTTCTTAACAGCTTCCCCATTGCCTGGATAGTGGGAAGCCACCAGGAAATTGCTTCACCTAATGACCAAGGCATTCACTTAACAACAGCAATCCATCTATCTGGATTTCTGACACTAAGCATAGTGGTTGTACTTTATGACATCATTGTTTAACAACAGCAATCCTGATCCTGATTGTTGTTACAGGTTGAAAAGTACCGGTATAGTTTTTGCTTTATATAGGTAGGCAGATGATTGAAATTGCTTTCAAAATATATAGAGTCAAATGAGTAGTATGCAAAATATTCCATTCTGCTATGATGTCTTCCTCTACGTCTCTTTTCATTTTTTTATTCCCATAACAGTACTTAACAGATAATTCAAATAATTTTGATGCTACAGGTAAAAATAGTAAAAAAGCAAAAAATATTTGTCAAGCAATTGCCCTTTAATAAAATACCTAATTTAATTTCTGCTAGGTTAGTCCAGCAGATTTTATTTTATTCAACCCTACAGAAACAGCTTTTTAGTGTTCACTGTTTTGAATATGTGAGCGGTATTTTTTTGCAACTTCTTTTTGAAGTATTGTATGTCCAATAAAATCGCTTAGTCATCAACAGGATGTTTTGAGCAGTATTGCATTAGCACATATATCATGTGCTCTTAGTGCTGTTTTGATAGAATGACTAGAATCTCTCGCCATCCCACCTTTTAAATTTAGTTATCCTAGCTTTGCCTGGCTCCCCTTTATTGATATATCTTTTATGTGGTTTTTATGCTTTTATCTGTACATCACCCAGTCACTTTGAGAATGAGATGGCCAGTACAGTAAAACCTTGGATTGTGTGTAATTTGGTCTGCGAGTGTTTTGCAAGACAAGCAAACATTTTTAATAATTTTTTTAACTTGATAAACGAGTGATGTCCTGCATTATGAGTTTAGCAGAGCCCAGCTGAGGGCGCCCAACAGCCAATCAGCAGTTTGCAGAGGGAAGCCCCAGAGCCCAGTTGAGCACCAACAGCCAAATTAGCTTGTTTTAAGTGTTTTCTGGGTTTTCTTTCCAAGCCAGGAGATTACAGGAGATCCCTGGTGGTAGAATTGCAAAGATCTGAGCCAACGGCTGGAAAGAATGGGGGGGGGAATGTAGATTTTAATTATCTTTAGATTTTTGTTTTGCTTCCTGGCTCAATCTGTTCAATTTTGGATTATTGGCAATATTTGCTTCAAAATGAATCCACTGTAGCCACTGCTCCTTTATCTATGTTAATGAGCTGTTTGCAACACTGTAGCTTTGGAGGCATTACCTTTCTCTTTCTGTTTTAAAGTGAAGAAAAAAAATGTGTTTCTTTATTCTCTAGCATTCAGAGTGCAACTCGCTTGCTGTCTATTGCGGTTGGAGTTTTCTTGTTTTAGGGGCCATGTTATTTTGTTTCTAAAGTTCCAAATCAGTCATTGGGCATAGGGGGAAGCCCCCAGAGCCCCAGCTGACTGGCATGAATGCTGGGATGGAGAGGAAGGAAGGGGAAGGAGAAGGGAAAGCGAGGAGGGTTGTGGAACGAATCAGCTGAATTTCCATTATTTCTTATGGGGAAATTCATTTTGATATATGAGCGATTTGGATTACAAGGATTGTTTCGGAACCAATTATTCTTGCAATTCAAGGTTTTACTGTAGCTAAATTTAATAGATGGATGGATAGATGAAAATAAAACATTGCTATCAGCATATGAAATAAGAGCACAAATGTTATGATATCCTACATATATTGACTGTTCTTGTTTAATGGTTTCTTAGTGGAAATATTGAAATACATTTTTCTCTGTCTAAAAGCAATGGCACCATATTACTTGGTATGTTGTCTAAAGTTTAGTGAAGTACACATCCCTACATTCTTACCTCTTCTTATTTCTATTTCCTTTTGCAGTTCTGAAAGGCAAGAAGTTGAGTTTGCCTGCATAAGTTAAGATCAAGGCTGCAACCAAATACTTCGGCCAAGGAAAATGACGGGAATGCATCACAGAAAATTAGATGTGCAGATTGAGATTCCTCTTTGAATATTTGTGTACTATTGATCTCAACTTCTACCCTGAACTTTGATCTAAGTGTGGATTGAGACAAAACAATGGATGGTCCTTCTATAAAATAGACTGCTATAGATGGGGGTGAGATGAAGTATAGCTTGAATCCCAAGCTAACAATGACTACTCCTGGTTAATTTGTAGATGGGGGTTTTTTTAAACCCCTTTTGATCATTCTTGGTGTCTATAATGCGTGAGTATTATTTTTGATGAATCAGCACAAGTAGGAAATACATTTTTAAAGTCTGTTATCTCTATCCTCTTAGTTTGCACTCATTATTTTGGGTATTATTTTGATAAATGCTAATATGAAATGCAAGCTTTTCTGTTCATGAAGGCCTGGTGCTACAAAGCTATCCAGATAGACAGGAATGCTTGCAAATTTTCTTTTAAATATGGGTTTCCTTGGATCTCATTTTTTGAAATGTTAGCGACAATACCCTCTCCATTAAATATTTGTCACTTACTTTCTTCATTTTTTTATTATTTGATGGTTAAATCTTCATCCACTATAAATAAAATGGAAAAACTCTTCCCCTTATTAATTAGTGCCTTTGTGGGAAGGATGGGAATTTAAATAAAAATAAATTCTGCTTTTTGCCTGTTTGTAATCTTTTGTGCTTCAGAGTCTATTGTGCTATTCATGTCTTCATTGTCCCTTATTTTTATATTGCTTTTTCTGATCTCTCTTAAAACAGTGACTTATTCTCCTGGGGCGTATACTATATTAAATGCTTGTATTAGAACATGCTTTCTATAAATCCCACATAACTGCTGCTTCTTGATACGATATCTCTGAATTGAACAAATTCGTATGTTTTCATATGACAAGTACAATTTTAATGTTGTACTGCTATGAACCTGAACAATCAGTGGGTTACACCTTGATTTAAAATATGTGTATGCTTACTCAAAAGCAAAATCTTTAGAATAGTTGAAGATTAAGAACACAAGATTGCACATAACATGTGATTTTATATAATTACTTAGAAATAGATCTCATTTAATTCAGTGTGTAGAGGAAGGAGCCATTTCTAAATAGCCATACTAAATTACTACCTGTTGAAGTAATTCTCTACTATGGTTCCTTTCTTAAAACTTATAAAGCAAAATTTGCAATTTGTTTTGAATTGTGATTCGCCATTAGAAAATGAATGTCTAGGATAAGTTTCAGAGCTTATTTACACAATTATAATTCAGCAACAATTGGTAAGTTGTCTGGTTTTGGTCCTTGTGAATTACCATGGTTTCAGTTCCTTCCTGTAGAAAACTGATTACTTAAAAATATAATTTAGTAATCATTATTAGATGAATTAAGATGGGGTAGCTCACTTTGAATTTATCATTTAACTTTTCCATGAAACTCCTTGCAAAAATTTGTACTTGGTTACGTAGATACTCCCTGCAATAGCCACTTCTGTGATCACATGAACTATAAAATTGCCACAATTATAGCTGTTACATCTGACCATATGGGATGAATCCACATACACAGCCCGTTGTGTACATACTGATTTTTTTCCACATAATCTTACATACTATAGGATTCATATAACCCAAATAAGCAGTATAGAGCTGCTTAATCAGTCTGGTAGGATAATGGCATAATATATAGAATTCTTCATACCAGCTTTGCAATTTGCCTCTTCTTGATTACCAATTGCCTATAGATGAATAACTGAATAGAGAATAAAAAACATTAGTCTTTTTCCATGTGCTTGTTTTTATGTCTTAAAATATTTTTAATGATACCTGCATAGTGCTATATCCATTTCTGAAAATACAGCATGGTGCCCTGGCAGCTCCACATGCATTTTTTTTCCTTTTGCATGATGGTTTTTAGCATTTTATGACACAAGTGCCCAATACATGAGCCTTAATTTGGCTTTAAGGAATAAACAATCAGTATGTAAGCTGTCCCAACAAAGAAATATCTGGATGAACATTCAGGCTTCATGAAGCTTTTGTGTATTACGTACAATGGCCACTTGTTATATTGTGCTTAAAAATTCCTTATTCATCCATCTTTATTTTTGCTTTACTTCAGTAAAATTAACTTCGGACAAATACATTTTGGTTTGTTTGTTTTTTTGTAAAATGTTTATTTACTACAGGAACAAATAACTGCCTAGTCATCAGTATTCATTAATGTTAGTCGATGGGGTACAGGAGTGGATGGGTAGGAAGCTGCACCCATGTTTTCAGGGAACCCCATATTATTGGGAAGAGAGGTGGTGGTGGATGTAGAAAGGGTGGTCAGAGCAACAGATCCTTCATCCAGCGTCCGCTTATATGGCACAGGTGGCTCAGCCCACAGGTTTTTCACAGCCAGATAGGCTAGGTATCCCTATGGAAGAGAAGAGGTGGCAAGTCAGGTACCTGTAGCCTTATGTTATAAGAAATTTGGTCTTGTCCTGGGTGATTTAGGATAATATAAAACATGGTTAATAATGGATAAAATATTACCCTTTTTGAAATAATCTTTGTAAAAAAGATTTATGGAATTATGAAGTATTTAGCTTGATAAGTAATATATATTCACTCTTTTACAACAACCACTTTGTTTCTGACAGAAATGAGTGAAATATACTGAATGTAATCATTTTCAAATGATGAATTGAAAAAGAAAACTTTTCCCTAATAGGATTTTTAGGAGAAAACTGAGAAAAGTATTGAGTCCATGATGTGATATGTATGTTTTTTGCAGTGAACAGAATATGAATATACTATTCTTCCCATTTGTTGCAATGCAGGACAATATTTGGATAACACTACAAATATCCCTTCAAATGATGAAGCAACCTGCTTGTAGTTTTAAGATACCATAAATATCAGATACAGGCAATTACTTCCCCCTACTAAATATGTGTACTTCCTGAACTAAAATGTTCATTTCAGTATACATTCAGAGAAAATGTGAGTAAACAGATTTTAAAAAGTGGTGACTAAAGATACTGTGTAAATTCCAGGACAGATTTCTATCAACAATTGGGATTTTTAGCAGGGTACTGTATCTCAAAATCTAGCTGTAAGATTAGGCAGCTAGGCTAGCAGAGGATTAGAGAAAAAGAGACATAGAAAATGCAATAGCATCTGCCTATCTCTAGATTGGAAGTCCTGATCCTTTGAGGAAAGCAAGAACATCTTTGATTTTAGTCAGGAATGAGTCCAAACTTTACGACTACCACCACCACCATTATGTGATAGACATCTCTAATTCATATACTCTGTTTATGAAGTCTACATATCAAAATTATATCAGTGACTATATGCTTACATTCTCAAGAGCTACAAAATGGTCAGTCATGATGGATTTGAATGAAAAAATAAATCCCAAGGTTCTTTGTAATAGATAGGAAACACAGTCTTTATGGATAGATCTAAGATCAAATTTTTCTTGGCCACTAATTATTTGGCGCCACTAAAATTACAAGTGTTCTTTACAACTGTATCTTGCAGAGCAGTAAAATTAATTGGAGTCTTCAAAGGAAAATAAACATTCCTGAGGATATGAAGTGATAAAACATTTCATTTTCCTTGCTTTGGATACAGAGGTAAGACATGTTAACCTTGTTTACTAGACAAACATTTTAAGATTTACAACTACTATGACAAATCACTGAATTTCCAAATGAACACTATTGGTGGATATTCCATTCCCTTTTATCATATTTATTTATTTATTCATATTTATATGCCACCCCTCCCCATATACTGTAGGTAGAACACACATCTTTCTGGACTAGCTCGGCTGATATTCAAAATAGGCCCTTGGGTGTCAGTTGAATTAATGTTGAAAAATATGTATGAATATACTACTTTCAGTTCCAACCAATTTATACTGAGATTCTTGTTCTGAAATTAGCAAACTTTGGGGAATCTCAGTGACCTGAATCTGATGAAAAAGATAAATTATCAAGAAAAATGCTAAACTCTAAGGACTCCAAGTTGGTTTGCTAAGAAAAGTGATCTTATTCATGCATAAATTCAACTAAAAAAATTTAAGGAATCTTTAGTTGAAGCAGTGGTATTGGGAAAAGGAATTAATTGTATTTAACCAATGAAAGTATACTTTCCTCCAAAAAATTATCTATAAATTGGAAAGGAAGCAGTTTTTCCATATTGCTATTAAACAAATGAGCAGGAGCTGCAATGACTCATACCATTGCTACTCAAAGGCACAGATGTCTTTGATTATTTGGAATATTCTCAATTAATCAATAACCCTAAAAATTAACAGGGGAGATTGCTTGCTTATTTTTAGTAATGCCCAAATCTTGAACTTTTTCTTCCTTTTCTTTTCTAGTTATCTTTCCCTCACCTCATCTCCAGTTTTATTTCCCTTTTTCTTTCCTTGCATTCCCCATACATCTACTCTTTAGCCTTTCTCTACCTTCATTCTAGGATGAGGTGTTTTGTTTTTGTTTCTTTTTTACTTTATTTTTTTAAACTTATTTTTTATTTTCTCCTAAGAGGGAGTAGAATATGAACAGTATGTTTAATAAGTGCAGATGAGGGATTTTTAAAAATAAATTTGACATTTTATTTTACAAACAATTAATTTTAAATCAAGAGCCAGTTTGGTGTAGTGGTTAAGGCATCAGACAAGAAACTGGAAGACTGTGAGTCCTAATCTGCCCTAAGCACAAAGCCAAAGGGGCGACCTTGGGCCAGTCACTTTCTTTCACCCCTAGAAAGGGGGCAGTAGTAAGCCATTTCTGAAAAAAATCAACAAGAAAACTGCAGGGACTTGTCCAGGCAGTTTCTGTGAATCAGACATGATTGAACAGAAGAAAAAAAACCAGTAGCCATTCATTAAATTTTGTATTCTGTCTTGCATTGTCTCTGCCCCCTTTTTTGAGTGTGAATATATGCTAGGATTTTTCATGTACTTATTTATTTTTGTGTACTTTTCCTTGGGAGTACCTTACAATTCAGGGTCATCTTTTAGGTAATTTTTTTAGACACAGGGGTATATTTTTCACAACGTTGACCCTGTTAACTGCCCCTATGCTCAACTCTTGGAAAGCAGTTTATTACCACCAAGCTTTTAAAAGGGTTCTAAGGAATCCGGGAAACTATGAAAGCGCAAGAGTCCATCTGGTTAAATTGGTGATAAAATTATAAAGCACTCAGAAAAACACAATTTGCAGAAGAAAGATTCATAACACTTCTACAAAGTTCAGTCTCAATTCATTAATTTCTTGCTAATTGTGATCATCTTTCTTCATAACTGAGGGAAATTAACAAGAAATCTGCAATTTCTCTGCAGTCTTTAGATTAAGACTTTGGTCAAAGGTGTACTTTCTGCAAAATATACTTCGTAAACTGCCAGAGTAAGCAGTGGGAATTAAAATGCTCTGAGCTTGGCAAGAGGTCAAGTAAGTTGTTACTAATATGGTCTCTGCTAGATGTAAAATGTATGTTAACTGTTCAGTCTTTCTGAGTTAATGAACATCATTCATGGACTAGCCTGAGTTCTGAATTGTTTGTTTCTTCTGTGCCAATTTTGCAAAAAATGAGTACTGCCATTGCTTGTATATGAAGGCTCTTCCTGATTTATTCTATATTTTTGATGGAAAATGTGAGCCACCCAGTTCCATAACAAATGAAAGAATAAACCTCAGCATTCCTGAGGTAGTTTTCTCAATCCCAGAAATTAAAGAAACTAGATTCTATCTTTAAGGTTTTGAAACAGAAAGTAGGCATATTTTATTCTTTGTTGCATTTCTATACCTAAAATACTAACATTCCAGAAAATAAACTTATAATACAGGCTGGTTTGGTGTCTTCAATATGAACCATCAACTTTAATTACCAGTCTAAAACAATCAGGGGCCCATTTCATGATAATGCAAAATTCTTTATGCCCTGGAAGCAATATTTGCAGGAAATGGATGACCTGGGTATGATTCTAATAAAAGAGAATATTGTAACAGGGTTGAACTGTGGGGTCCTTGGTGCTCTTTGGTGCTATTTTTTTTTCATTATCAGCACTCACAATGTTCCTTAGTTTGGTAATGAAATATCTGCAAGAAAACAACCAAGCTCAGAGAGAATTAAGGACCCCTGAGTATGATAGTACAGAAAATTACAAAGAAAGCCAACAAACAATGGAAGACACAGAAACAGCAAAAAACAAACAACAGAAAATGCTATATATTTTTCAATAAAC
>JANHFO010002144.1:179026-190123 GCA_032468095.1 Pareas carinatus
CTTTAGGTTTTGTTTTGCTTCCTGGCTCAATCTGTTCAATTTTGGATTATTGGCAATATTTGCTTCAAAATGAATCCACAGTAGCCTCTGCTCCTTTATCTATGTTAATGAGCCCTTTGCAACATTGTAGTTTGGAGGTGTTCCCTTTCTCTGCCGGATTAGAGTGAAGGGGGGAAAAAGTGTTTCCTTATTCTCTAGCATCCAGACTGCAGAGTGCAGCTTACTTGCTTTTTATTGCACTTGGGGTTTTCTTCTTTTAGGGGTCATATTATTTTGTTTCTAAAGTTCCAAATCAGCCATTGGGTACAGGGGGAAAGACCTCAGAGCCCCAGCTGGCTGGCACGAATAGTGGGATGGAAAGGAAGGAACGGGAAGGAGAGTGGAAGGGAGAGTGAGGAGGGTTGTGGAACAAATCAGCTGAGTTTCCATTATTTCTTAGCAGGAAATTTGCTTTGATATACGAGCGCTTTGGATTACAAACCTGATTCCAGAACCAATTGTACTCGTAATCCAAGGTTTTACTGTATTCTGCATTCTTTTTCATAGGTCTTTGGCCGGCGAAGGAACATCCACTCCCTCGAGCTGGTGCATATGCTCTACTACCGCAGCACCTCCAATAACTCAGAGCTTTTGGATGCCCTCACCCTGCGGGCCCAGGAGGAGCATGCCAAGGAAGTCATTTTGGCCCACAGTTTTCTCCTACGGTGCCACCAGCAAGAGCAGCAGCCCTTACCCAAGGAGACAGGTATGGTCTCGCTTTACTTCCTTGGCCTGGGATAGGGGTGCCAGACAGCAAAGCGGGGGCCCTTCTCCGAGAATCGATTTCAGCTCCAGTAGGGTCTCTGACTCATCTCTTTGCTTTTGCAGACTCTGTTGAACATCTGAGGAAACAGGTTGAGGCTTGGCTGCACCTGCGCTCTGGGCTGGAAATCAACTTCTGTGCCGAACGTGCCTGCAAGCATCTCAAGGAGTTGGGAGTTAAGGGAGCAGCCCATCCTGCCATTGGATAAGAGCTTCCTAGGATTGTTTTAATTGGGGTTTAGGGCTCTAAATCAGCCTTGTCCCCGTGGTGTTGAGCATGCCAGGTTGCGGAGGCAAGAGGATGTGAACATTGTTTTTTTCTCAAAGCATGAAGAGAACAGTGCCCTGTGGTGTAATTACTTGTGCCACATGGATCCTTGGAAGCGATTGGATTTCAGCTCCTGAGATGTCCCTCCTTTAGTACCAGATCTTCTTCCAGACATCCCGCTGGAAACGTGCTGTAATGTTAACATTTGCATGCTATGAAAATACTGTTTGGGGTACAACATTAGACCTCATTATGCAAAGCCATAATGCACCTCAGATTTTCTTCTTTGCGGAGAGGAACTTCCTTGCTTTTAAAATATCAGCACTTTTTATCAGATATGCTGCTTCTCCCCGCCCCCCTTTGAGCTGTTTATTTTTCTTTCCCCAAAGAATGAGTGGAAGCAGTTTACACTTGAAATGAGCCCTGTGCGAAGCAGTGAGAGTCTCTTTTGCATTTAGGGCGAGATGGGTTTTTAATATCATGTGCTAGCCTGCTGGGGGCATTTCTGGAAAATATATTAAATCACTTCTATTTTCTATTCTACTTTGAATTGCACAGTATACACTTAATGCCAAGCTTGAAAGCCATATCACATGCTTAAGGGCATCCTCACTTTATTCCCATCCCCATGCCGGTTTGCAGAGGTTGATGCTTTCTTTCCATCCTGTGTGGTCCTGAACGAAATAGCAAATTCAGGCTGTGTGTAGAGGGGGTGAAAATGCAATAGGTAAGTTCTGAGTTACTGAAAGAACAGATTCCCCATTCCTCTCGGTCCAGTAATTGCTTACACTAAAACACATGATTTGGAGGAAGGTTCCTCTTCAAATCTGAAGTCTGGGAATTTGCACATAGCTAAGGAATTCTGCTGGGGGCGGGGAGGAGTAGCGAATGCACTGCTGGAAGACCAGGTCATAAAGAGATTGTCATGGGGAAATCTATATGGTCACTAAGAATTGACAATCACTTGATGGCATATTATCATATCAAAGGAATTACTGGGTGCATGAATTGAGGTGTTTTCACTGCACGTGAATCTGTTCTTATTCTACCTTTATGGTGACTCCTTGCACATCAGAGTGTTGTCTGCTTGGATTGGTAGTTTGTGTAGGTTCAACGCATGTGTGCATGTACTTTATTCTAAAGAGTGTTCTCAGAACAGGTGCAGCTTTGTCCCACATCTCTTTCTCATCTCCCTTTGTCTCCAGAGACCCTCTGTATTCTTTGGGGAGTTGCCAGAGACAAGCACATACCACATTTGTATTCTGCCCACACAAGTGAGATTGTGTTAGGAGCAGCAGTAGTGGCAATCCAAATTTCTCTTAGTTTCTATCGCCTCAAGATGGTGAGTGAGGAAAATGCTCTTTAAATGTACTCATCTGGTCTCAAGGAATTCAAAAGTAAACACATTGTAGTGTAATGATTTCACAGGGAACATTTCCACACTGTTCACTTGGGATCCTTCCAGGAGATCAAGGCTGCGGTCTAGTTACCTGTTTCGCGATGCTGGCTTGAAGTGATTTCAGAGTGATACCTATCTGGAAGGTGGTAGAAGATGAGCCACTGAAGAGATGGCTTTGGTATGGCTTTAGGCCTGAGCTTATCATGCTAATCACGAAGTCAGATCATCCGCTTTCACCAAATGGGAATGTGATTGGAGATATAGAAAGATCTTTTTTTTATGTGCAATAAACTTTTTTGGGTGCATTACTGCATTTTCCTTTCTTCGGTGTTTCCTCTCTCTCTCTCCCGGCAACTGGCCTTTGTTTTTCTTTGAAGGTGTTTCCCTTCTCATCCAAGAAACTTCTTCAGTTCTGGTTTGCTAGTTAAGTTCCCAGCACTTGGAATGGTGGGAACATGCTACTGTGGTTGCCACTTTTTTTTTTTACCACAGTTGTTAAGTAAATCACTGTACTTGCTAAATGGAACCATGTAGCCATTAAACAAATATGGCTTCTCCCATTGATTTTGCTTGTGAGAAGCTGGCTGGGCAGGTGGAAAACTGTGATCACGTGACCCCAGGACATTGCAACCATTGTCAATGCCTGCTGGTTGCCAAGCACCCAAACCTTAATCACATGACTGTGAGAATGTTGCAACTGTCATATAAGCGTGAGGCCAAGTTATAAGTCACTTTTTTCAGTGCCGTTATAACTTTGATCCATCACTAAAGGAATGGTTGTAAGTCAAGGACTTACTGTAACCCATTGTAGGCATGCTTCCTGATGACCTTCCCTTCATCCCTTAGAGGAGAAAAACAGATGCATTTTTAATAATAATAATAATAAAATTGTATTTATATCCCGCCCTTCTCCCGAAGGACTCAGGGCGGCACACCAGGCAGTTTAAAACACAAACAAATACAGAAACAAATTCAGAAACAGATCCTTTTGTATAGATCCTTCTCTGGGAGCTCAAGGGAAGATAATGCCATTTGGAAGCATTTCTAGTTACCGCTGAGGATCAGGACCTGAAGAGCTTGTAAAACTAGCGGGTTGCATGTTGTCATCCAAAGCACAATGGTGAATTCAATTCCTGGTAGAAGGTTTAAAAGTCAGAATAACATTTGGCTCGCCGTGTCTAAAGGCTCTCAATAAAGATGAAACCGATCACATGGTGTCTCGTGGTGATTCATATAACTGTCATAGTCAGGGCAGTTTCTTTTTTATTTGAGTTGGCAGGTACTCAGCCCCCAATAACATCCGTATCAGATATTATATTAGAATTTGACATCTGAGCCAAGCAATGGTTGGTTTCAAAACAATAACAACTCTGCTTTCCCTCGTCGCAAGTAGTCCTTGTTTAATGACCATCTTATTTAGCAGCTGTTTGCAGGTACAGCAGGGTTGAAAAAGTTTCCATGCCCTGCTTAACATTTCCTCAATAAATGTTATTTTTTTTGAAGAGAGAGATGAATCAACTTGTATGAGTGTAATGAAAGGATGGATCAATATGAGCTGTCTGCAGACTGCTAATACGTGTGTACCTTACATTGCACTTCGATGCCACCGCTAAATTTGCTTTCTTCCAACCATCTCTGTTGCAGTATACAAGGGGTCGTCTCACAAAACACACCAAACTACATTATATATATTTTCCGATTTTCAGTTTTTTATTAGTTCATAATATAAAATACGAAATTTACCAAAGCAAATATAGGAGGGGAAAGGAAAAGTGTAGAAGGAGAAAAAAAGAAAAGGCATTGACTTCTGACTCTCTTTGGTGCAGTAGAATAAGAGTAGCAACAAGAGAGTAACAAATCTATCTAATCCGTAAAACCCAAACTCGGAGTTTCATTTTTTTTCCCACCTCAAGCACAAAGTCCAGAAGCGGTTTCCAAGTAAAGACAAAAGTGCTTAGGTTTTTTTCTTTTATCAAAGCAGTCAATTTAGCCATCTCTGCTAACTGCAATATATTTTTAATAGTTTGTCCATTCCTGTTCTTATTTCTTGCAGAATATTTCCATTTCTGGTCGTCTCCTTGCCTCTCATTATTTCCTCCACCTTTGCACATCAATTTTCACCTGCCCTTTTCTTTTATTGAATTTATCTCTCCCAAGCCAGTAGAATAAGAAAACCTAAAATAACCATCTGAGAAATACAGTGTGTTTGTGTATATGACTATATTACTCACTGTGAAAAGGTAAACGGAGATTCCTCCTGGTTAGCACTTGGATGAGAGACCACAAGGAAATTTCAGAACTATTATAGAGCAGGGGTTTTCAAACTTTTTCAAGCTGCAGACCCCAAAACATGTTGCTACATGGCGGACCCCATTTCCACAAATTCAACTCATTACTAATCAACAATTCATGTATATTTTCCCAAATTTTTCTTAACCTGTCTGCGGACTCCCTGGCAGTTTGCCACGGATCGCAAGGGGTTCACGGGCATCAGGTTGAAAACCTCTGCTAAAGAGTACAGCAGACTGGATAGTTGAAAAAAATAATCTGAAGTAGTACTGTGTTTCCCTGAAAATGTCTTATATTAATTTTTGCACCCAAAGATGTGCTAGGTCTTAGTTTCAGGGGATGTCTTATTTTTCCACCGTGGCCACCCAGAACCGGAAGTCCGAGGCCTTATTATTGGGAAGGTCTTATTTTCGGGGGATGCTTTATATTTCAGTGAGAGGCAAAACTGTAAGTAGGTCTTATTTTCGGAGGATGTCTTACATTCAGGGAAACAGGGTATTACCTGATCCTTTGACCAGTTTTCCCTAAACTGGGTGTCATTTAGATATGTGCCTGTAGATTTCAACTCTCATAATTTTCAGTAATGCCCATTCTAGCAAGAAAATTTTGGGAGTTGAAATCTAAATATTTGGAGGACTCTAGGCTGGGGGACAGCTACTTCAAACTCTTACTAATAAAGGGTGGTAAAATCAAACAGAGAGGGTTTAACTGTATGGATCTAGACAGATTAGGTGTTAGCTGGTCAGTTACTGATGTCTTTAGAAGAAGTCAATTTGTAGTTCTACAAAAAAGAAAGTGTGATCTACAAATAAAACAAGCATACAGACATAAACATAATAATAAAACTACAGAATGATATTCATCTAATATTGGCAAGATTAATTTCATGAATATTTACCTACATGTAATCAATTAATGATTTTAGAAAGTAGCTCATCATCTCCAATGAATCAAATGAAATGGAAAACTAAAAGTGAATTTTCTTCAAGATGACACCATACATTCCCTTTGTCTGAAAATCTACTACAAAGTATGTTAAAGGTTCAACTCTGGATAACGTTAAAATGGTACAACATAACCCTCAATGATGGTAAAGATACTTTGAGTACTATGACTGAATACCTACATAATTTGTTTGCAATTTATAAACACAGATTTATAAATATAACATACTCAATTTATTATTTTATTTTATTTTTATAACATGATACAACTTTATCAGTGCCTGCATATTTTCCTACTTTTCCTACTGTCTAGCCAGTTAATCATAAACAAGATTACTATTTTTTTTTCTCTTTGGGAAAGAGACTATGAAGATATAAAAGGAAAAATGTATATAAATTTGAACTTTAAAAATCTTCAGTATGGATCACAACAGTTCTCTGTAAGTAATCATATACAGTACTAGCTTCCTGTACCCGTGCTCTGCTACGGAGGTTTCCCCCAAAATTGAATTTTTGGAAAAAAAAATAGAAGTATGTAATCTGTGAAGCTACTGGAAGTTTTAATTTTATTAATATAAAAGGCACCTATTTAATATAACAAAACTAAAAAAGCTTATTTAATTATAACAAAATATAATGCTTATTTAATCATAACAAAATCTTTATTACAAAATAATTGAAGCTTGTTTAAGTATTATACATTTTAGAGTGATATTTCTTCCTGCTTAGAGAGAGAGAGAGAGAGAGAGAGAGAAACACACACACACAGAGAGAATGAGAGACGCGCAGGGAGGAAGGAAGAGAGAGAGGGGGGGAAGGCTAAAATGGAGACTGGGAAAATGAGGTGGACACTGGACACCTAGAAAATCTCCAAGATCCTTTCCAGCTGTATTTAGATTTGGGATTCTAGAAACAGAGACAGAGAGACAGAGACAGAGACATGAAATGAGAGGAAAAGGGAAGGAAGAGAGAGAGAGACAGATAGAAATTCCTTAGCTGTTTGGAGCAAACATGCAGAGCTTGCAAGCCTCCTCTTTGCCTGGGGCCTGCTGCTGCTGCTGCTACTTCCAAAAAGGAAAAAGGAAAGAAGCATCCAATCACAACCCTCTACAAAGTCCTCCAATCAGGAGAAAGGAAACAAACATCAAATCACAACCCTCTACCCATCCTGAATATAAATATGGCAATAAATCTTAAATTACTCATGTAAAAAGTAATATTTTAAAAAATCCTTTCTTACTGAGTGTCTAGATGGCAAGATAAAGATGTGTAGAAAATTTCATGATTGTGGCTTTAATGGTTGTAAAGATCTCGTAATGAGTTGCTCAATGAGTGACTGTTTTTGGTGTTTATAAACCAACCAATATCCTTTGTTTTTCAACAACTTCAGATGCTTCTGACTATTCAGAAGAACCACTTACTTAATTTTCTATAATGTGTTAATGTGAGACCAAATACTTCCACTTGGATAGACCAAGTTTTGTATAGCAAACTGCTCAGCTTTTGGATGACCATCATTCAGAGGTGATCCAGTCAGATTATCCCAGGACATTCACAGTTCCTGTGCTTGTAAATCTTTTAAAGGTTGTTTATAAGATTTTTTCCTTTTTTAAAAACTTGTTTTTATTATTTTTCCAAACATACTTATACAAAAACAACAACACCAAACATAAAATACATCAAGGATGGTAGATTAATTTGAATTTCTTTTTTCTTCATATCTCCAACTTCTATCTTTTTTATTGTATCACTCCTTTATCTTCTTTTCCCTTCTCTCTTCCTTCTTCTTTGGTTTTTCTCTTCTACCTCCTGGTTCTTTCCTTCATCTTCCGCTATAACCTTATCTGCATCCAGTCTTATGTTAAAGATGTTATACAAAAAAGCATATAAAACTTCCTATATTCATCTATTTTTGTCCGCTCTATATTTATCAAATTTGAATATCAAGCTTTAAGGATCTCCTCCTCTGCCTTTATCCATTCAAAAATCTTTCCAATCTCTCATTTACTAATTTGAATAATTTTTAATTAGTTTATGCTATGTGTTGTTCTCGGTCATCTCATCGTCGTTAGCTGTTTTTTTGGTCTTGTAGGTCCAGAGCAGTATCTCCTTCCTCGCTTGGAGAGAAAGAGATCAATTGGGTTTTTTCAAAGAGATAGATCAGTTTTTGCACGTGTGCAGATGGCTATGTTTGGACATTGGCTCCTCCCCTTTTCAATTAATGTGAAATAACTGCCTAAAAAATTAATTTAGTTCAGAAATTTTTGTTGTAGTTTGGTCCTAGATGGGAAGCCAAGGTATGTAGGAAGTTTCATTAGTGTAGCTTTAATGGTTTTTGAGATATAGTGATGAGCCAGACAATCAGTAAGTGAACAGTGAGTGAGTGAGTGGAGATAATTATTTTTGCGTTTATTACTATAGATAAGGAATAAAGAAATATGGTATGTTATGAAATTCATGAAACATAAGTGATAGATATGAATGAGATTTATATGAATTGTCAATATGATATATATTGATCGTAAAATTTGGAAAATCATTTTTTCCCTTGTAATATCTCTTCTGGGTTGTTATGGATGCATTGTGTTAATGTGAAAAATAAAAAAAGAAATACTTCCGTTCTTAGTTGTAGCATTGGCTTTACCTTTTTACATCTAGTGCTCATTTCGTTACTTTATTTTACAATCTTTGCTGTTATTTTATAGTACGTTATGGTCACATTATATGTTACAACTTGAGGTTGTAACAACAAAATGTGCTTACTTTCATAACTGTCACTGGAAAAATAGTTTATCAGCTGAGCAGCATAAGCTGAGATAAATGGTTATATGATAGCTGACAGACATGGAAGTTTCAACTGTATAAGAAAATCAGATGATGGATGAATTGTAATCCAATATCCCTCCACCTGACCTAATCATTCTCATGTGATGTTGATGGATCATCTTGTGTTGGAGAATGTCTGTCTGTCTCTCTCACACACACATCTACCTGAGAATTTGAGGGTTCTGCGCAGTATCTTAACTGTTCCTAACACTGCACTCTTCCGGACAGAAGGCTCTGATATCGTTTCTGAAATCTGTTGGGGCTACTTGTCAGCTTAAGAGTCACAGCTCCATGTGCTCCTATCACAACTGAACTACTTTAGCCTTTATTTTCTAGATCCTCTCCAGTTCCTCCTTTAGGTACATCCCATGCAGGATCCTGTCTTGCCGCAGCATCTCCTCTATCTTATTTTCCTCCCATTACTATTTAGAAGTTCATTTTTGGGTGCTATCTTCCTGCGGTACTCCTGGATGCTTTTGTACAGGACAGTAACCTTGACACTCATCAAACACTGCCTATCCTGCTTTCAACTAGTGTCCCTAGATGTTGGAATTGGAGTGAAAGTCTCCATACATTGTGAGGAGGTTCCAGGTCTTCATATTGGGAACTTCCATGCCCTTCTTTGGCCAGCTCACAATATTGGCAGGTTATGACTGCAAGGCACAGATTGATGGCATGGAACCTGATCTTTTCATTAAACTGATTCTTCAGGTTTGGCTGTTATTTGGGTGCTGCTGTCTTCCTTGCCTCCTTAGCATGTTTCCCATGTGATGGTGGAATATCATGATATTTGTAACTTACCTGTATGTATGCTATTTGCCACACTGGTAGTTCTATCCCATCAGTTTTAAATCTCTCTCTTAAGTACCGTTCAGTCCATGATAGTGTCAGCTGCATTTCCTTGCTTGCTGTGTGTTTTGTCTGCAGCTGCCAAAAGCAGGGGGAGAGGACCAGGAGATGTGGTGTGAAGTGTGTGTATTGGGAGGACTGGGGTCGCCTTGCGGAGGAAAGGAGTGAAGCCTTCTACAATCAACAGATGGGAAGTGGTGGAGACCTTGACAGATGGCTGATGGGAGCCGAGGCATGTGGACTTGCCATTGGAGGCACCTCAAGGACATTGGGCTCAATTACAGCTAAATTGACTCATAAGAGTCCTCATAAGATTGATTGACCTAGGGAACTTTGGGGGCTGATCAGATTGCTTTCAATCTGTATCCCATTTGGGATGTATCCAGAGCTTGCCTAAACATGCTGCACTCAACCTCTCAGTAAAAGTACCTTTCTTTATCTCACATTGGAGTGAAGGGTTGTTCTTTCCTATGGGGGTTGGGGCCAGCCTCACAGACAGGTTGATCAGCAAGTTGATATATTATGTATGCTTAACATATAGCTTAATGTCATCCAAGTAACCAGGTGGCTGGTGGTTGTTCCACTCATGAACAAATATTCAGTCCTTGTGATTATCTGGCTGAGAGGATTCAAGCCTATGCAGAACAGCAGCAGTGAGAATTCATCCCCTTTGTATATGCTACATTTGATGGTTACTTGGGTGAGCTGTCTTGAGTTGATTTCCAATTTTGTGTTTCACAGTTCCATTTTGTTATTGAGGAAGATACTTAGTGTCTGTTGATGTCCTATAGCACCAGAAATTTGCAGATGCACATATGTGGCATTGAGTTGTAGGCTTTCCTATAGTCGGTCCAAATTGTGTTCATATTGATCTGTCTAGAGTGTAGACCCTGAGTCTTGGATGACTATTTTATTTATGAACAAGTGGTGTTTTAAACCTCTGATATTGTTTCCAATGCTCTTCTGAGCTATGCTCATGCACTATACTCATATGGGCCTATAGTTTGGTGGCTATAATGCTTAATGGGATTTTCCATGTTGTTGGGATGTAAGGTATAGGCCGGTAGTTGGCTGGTGCTGTTCCTTAATGGAGGGATTTTATGATCAATATGAAAGACTTTCCTTGGATTAGAGAGTCTGGGTGAGATCCTGCTACTAGCAGCTGGTTCATCATTCATGCACTGCTGTTACTTTCTTTAATCAGTGGCTGTGGATCTGTCTGGGACTGAATGCATTCCAGGTCATCATGTTCTTGAACCACTATTAGATGCCTGTTGCTGTGATATTGGTTCCTATTCTGAGAGATTGCTAGGGTCTCTAATCAGATTCTATAACCACTTCGCACTAGTATTATGTGTCTTTTATTTCTACCATATGTTCTTTCAAGTCTGTTCAGTTTTTGATGTTGGTAGCTCTTCTATTACTGTGCTGTACAGCAGCTGGGAATAAACCTTGGGTGGTTCTTTGGAGGACGGGAATTTTTTCTTTTTGGCCTCTGCTTCTCTAATCTCCTTAGCATAATGGTCAGAGCCTTTGTTTAAGTCTCCAGGATTCAGATGTTGCCAAGTCCTTATATATTTTCAATAGTCAAGTTTTATTCCTTATTGCAGAGATCTCCAGCCTTGGTCCCTTTAAGGCTTGTGGACTTCAACTCCCAGAATTCCTCAGCCAGCTATGCTATGCTGGCTGAGGACTTCTCGGAGTGGAAGTCTACAAGCTTT
>JANHFO010002144.1:190223-200281 GCA_032468095.1 Pareas carinatus
TTAAGTAATGAGGTTTCCTCTCTTGACCACCATTGTACGTTTGTGTATTTGTTTGTCTGTTTGAAATAAAAAAATGTATTTACCCCCCCAAAATTGGGCATTTCACCACTGACATGTATTTATGAGGGCTGCACTATCCAGGGTCATGCGATTATCACTGGCATCCTTCCCATCTGGGTTCCAGCAAACAAAGCCAATGAGGGAAGCCAGATCTTCCTTAACGAATGCACGATTCATTTAACTGCGACAATTCGTTTAGCGACTGTAGCCAAAAGGTCATAAGACGGGGCGCCATTCACTTAAAAACTGTCTTGCTTAGCAATGGAGATTTTGGGCTTGATGGTGGTTGTAAGTCGAGGACTACCGGTACGTAAACGAAAATCATGCGCTTATAGTGCAAGAACCCCCACGGATCAAGTTACCCACTGCATAGAATTTTGTGCCATGAGTGCTTTCCAAAACTGCAAAGAATGAATGCATAGCTAAATTGAAAGGAGAACATGTCTCCTTCCAAGATGAATGGAGAGGTTTCCCTATTGTCAGTCACTCTTTTTTCCGAAGGTGGATGTAGACGATCCCACTGATAAGTGCCAAGGGAAAAGAAAGCCAGGCTAGCACGAAACAGTGACCGTAAGAGCCGCCGGACATTCGGCCCTGCTGGAACGTGTCCACATGGATAGTGTAGATCAAGGCAGCTGTGAACACTGAGACAGCTGGGAAGAAATCCAAAAAGATGAATTAGGACCAAGTTATAGCTCCATCTTGCTTCCCCGTCTTCAGCGAGCAACCTAAAAGATTATTACATCCTTTCCATCTATATAGGCAATTCCTATTCAGTAAAACCTTGGATTGCGAGTAACTTGGTCTACAAGTGTTTTGCAAGATGACCAAACATTTTTAATAAATTTTAACTTGATAAATGAGTGATGTCTTGCATTATGAGTGCAGTAGAGCCCAGCTGAGGGCACCCAACAGTCAATCAGCTTGCTTTAAGTGTTTTCAGGGTTTTCTTCCGCCAGAAGATTACAGGAGATCCCTGGTGGTAGAATTGAAAAGATCTGAGCCAGTTGCTAGAAAGAATGGGGTGGAGGAATGTAGATTTTAATTATCTTTAGGTTTTTATTTGGCTTCCTGACTCAATCTGTTCAATTTTGGATTATTGGCAACATTTCTATCAAAATGAATCAACAGCAGTAGCCACTGCTCCTTTACCTGTGTTAATGAGTCCTTTGCAACATTATAGTTTTGGAGGTGTTCCCTTTCTCTGCCCGGGCTTAGAGTGAAGGTGAAAAAAGTGTCTCCAGCTTCTAGAGTGCAGCTCACTTGCTTTTTATTGCGGTTGGGGTTTTCTTGTTTTAGGGACCACGTTATTTTGTTTATAAAGTTCCAAATCAGCTGTTGGGCACAGGGGGAAGCTTGCAGAGCCCCAGCCGACTGGCATGAATAATGGGATGGAGAGGAAGGAAGGGGAAGGATAGGGGAGAATGGAAGGGAGAGCAAGGAGGGTTGTGGAACGAATCAGCTGAGTTTCCATTATTTCTTATGGGGAAATTTGCTTTGATATATGAGTGCCTTGGATTACAAGGATGGTTCCAGAACCAATTATACTCACAATCCAAGGTTTTACTGAACAGTGCAAAATCCCACCAGTCACATATTTATATCTCAATAGAGGCATCTCAGGATCACTAGAGATAAGTGGGTAGAATGGTGGGGAACCTATGGTGTTTAGGATGTTCTTGAACTACAACTTCTTATTGATAATTCTGATTGGAATAGCTGGGATAAGTGTTTGTCAACCTTTCCAACTTTAAGACAGGTGGACTCCAATTCCCAGAACTCCCCAGACAGCAATGCTGGCTGGAGAATTCTGGGAGTTGAAGTCCACCAATCTTAAAGTCACTCATCTAAAGG
This sequence comes from Pareas carinatus, assembly GCA_032468095.1. Lineage (NCBI taxonomy): Eukaryota > Metazoa > Chordata > Lepidosauria > Squamata > Pareidae > Pareas > Pareas carinatus. The sequence goes on from JANHFO010002144.1 coordinate 192,138, forward strand.
CTATTTGAAGAGACAAGCTTTCCCACTCCTAATTTCCATTTCTTAACTGGGACTTGGAAGGTCCTTACGTGGAAAAAAAATTACTTGGGCAAATGTAACACAACCAGATTCACCACAAGTTTCGTCCAGGTTTCCAGTGAAGTAGCTAACACACTTTGCAAATCATTCCAATTAAGTTAGACTTTACCATGCTGGGGAATTCTGGGAGTTGAAGTCCACACACCTTAAAGTCGCTAAGGTTGAGAAGCAATGCCCCCTTCCATTTACATCTTGCTCTGCTCCCCTACAATTTAGCCCTGAACTTACTTCCTCATAGATGCTATCATCTCTCTCTTGATCCCCAAGTGGTGATTAAATAGGGACCCTTACCAGTCAATATCTGGAAGATTCCCGTGGCATAAAACAGGCTTCCCCGCTTCATCGTGTAGAGCTGCCACATGAAAATAATGAAAGCCAAGCTAGAGAAGAGAAGGCTTAAAACCATGAACGCCTGAACTCCATGAAGCCATCCTGGGGAGGGAAACCATTGAAGAGAAAAGACCGTGAAGAGTGGACCTTATTGATTTGCCTTCTCCAGTAAATCTTCCAACAGTTCCGTCGTGTTTACTGGGAAATTCTGAGAGCTCAACATCTGAGGAGTACCTGCCTTTGGAAAGACTCCATGAATGCATCCATATCTTGAGATGAGATGGTGAAAATCACACAGGCATACAGCTTTGTCTCCACCCGGTTGCCAAGTCTGATCCTTTCCTACAGATTGTAGGAGATGACCAGGCTAAGCCCGTGGGAGAGGTCAAATGTGTCATAAGTCAGGACTCCCTGCATGCCTGCAAGAGATCTAAGTCCAGCCCGCTTCGAGTGCCTCTCTTATCCCCCGCTCATTCCCCTTGACCGTTAGTTGCTCAGATTCTTACAGGGAGATTAAGCTTGCAATAAATCTTTATACTCATTTGAACTGCCTGAATCTCCTGATTTCCCAGCACTTGACACAGATGATCCTGGGGCCATTTCCTCTCATATACTCACTACTATCAGACACCGGGTGACAAGTCCAGTTCTGGTGCTCATTATCCATCAGACATTCATACCAGATGTTCACTGTTTCTCTGTCAGGCAGAATCCACCATGACTAGAACACAAGAGGCAAAGACAAGGAGTTAGGATGGAAAAGTTGAAGCCAAAGAGGGGCACCTTTCCAAGTAGGTTGATGGCTTTAATAGACTGGGGAATCCATATAAAATCCATATAATCCATATAAAATCTCATTTCCTCAATGGCCTTTGAAGCACCAGTAACTTTACAGCAAATGAGTCCTTATTGAGCAGAGGGCTGAGTGTGCTACTTTGAAAACAATAGCCACCAACTATCAACAGTTGTAATAAGTGAAGCTTGGAAAGATGGATGGATGGATGAATCAGTCAATCAATCAGAATAGAACTGAGACCTTGGAGGTGTTCTAGTCCAACTCCCTGCTCAAGTAGGAGGCCCTATAACAGTGATGGCGAACCTATGGCACATGTTCCACAGTGGGCACGCAGAACCCTCTATGTTGGCACGCGAGCCAAGTCGCCCCAGCATTGCCCCAGAGCTGAGCATCTTCAGAAAGAGAATAGCGGCACCGGGCAATGGCATCACAGGGCCCTGCACATGCTCAGAAAGAGAGTAGTGGCACCAGGTGATGATGTCACGAGTAGTAACTCATTAGCTACAACTTGTCTGGGCACTCGGTGCCTAAAAGGTTAGCCATTACTGCCCTATATCATTTCAGACAAGTAGCTGTCCAGTCTCTTCTTAAAGATCTCCAGTGATAAAACACCCACAACGTCTGAAGACAAGCTGTTCCACTGATTAATTGTTCTCACTGTTAGGAAGTTTCTCCTTAATTCCAGGTTGCTTCGATAGATAGATAGGCAGAATGAATGAATGAATGAATGAATTCTTGAAATTGAACTGCACATGATATAGGTAGTCCTCGAACCTATGACTGATCTCTTAGTGACTAATTGAAGTTCAGATAGACCTACCTTGAGACTACATATGATCTGGATTCAGAGTTCTGATGGTTGCCCCTCTCCACACAGCTATAAGACCAAAATTCGGACACTCGGCAACACAACTGCATTCACAACGGTTTGCATCATTCCATGATCACACGATCGTCTTTTACAACAGTTTTCCCAAAACTAGCACTTGCAGTTTATAGAAGACCATTAGTTTGCTTAACAACCATGGTGATCTGCTTAATGACCAAGGCCAAAACATTTTGCAAAATGGAGTCAGCCATGTGACCGACTCATTTTATGACTATCACGACTTACAATCATGGTGGGCAAGCTCCGTTGTGATTATAATGGAGGACCACCTGTACTGCAATTGTAAAGATTTGTTTCCCCCCCCCATCCTGTGGAATTAGGGAGGGAAAATTTATTCAATGGAACAAGAAGCATATGTTGGCTTTCCAAAATATTTTTTTTCCACAACTTTTTCTCTTCAAACTTTTCTTCTCTAATTGGTTTTATGTGCTGTCTAGTAGTGATGTTGCCAATCTGGAGAGGCCTGCCATGCATTCCTGAATCTCTCTCTCTCTCTCTCTCTCTCTCTCTCTCACTATAACCTTTCCGAATGTCTCCCGCCTCATCTCTTCTTTCCTGATGTGGGCCCATTCTATCCCTCACCTTTCTCTATTCCTTCAGTTTCTTCTCTTAGTGGACAGTGGAACTTTTGATTATTTTTTTTAAAGATGTCATATACGGGTAATCCTCGACTTGCAACCCATTCCTTTAGTGATGGTTCGAAGTTACAACGGCATTGAAAAAAGTGGCTTATGACTCCACAGCATCCCTTGTAAAGTATGAGCTCAGGAGTGTCAGAGAACCAAGCCTGCCCCTTCCTCTTCCAGTCATCTTTTGGGTGAGATCCAGGCAGAAATCCAACAGGTGACTTCTCTTCTCCCACCCCCGCACCCCCCATGGTCAGGAGGAAAGAAAAACGACTTGAGTTAGTCTTTGATTTACAAACGTTCATTTATCTATCATTTGAAGTACGTCAGCACTGAAAAAAAGTGACTTAAGATCTTTTTTTCACACATACAACTGTTACAGCATTCTCCATGATCACGTGATCAAAATTCGAACACTTGGCAACTGGCATGTACTTATGACGGTTGCCATGTCTGGGGTCACGTGATCCCCTTTTGTGACCTTCTGACAAGCAAAGTCAATGGGGAAGCCAGAATCCCTTAACAATTGCGTTACTAACTTAAAGGATTCACTTACCAACGCTGTCAAGAAAAGACATAAAAGGGGACAAAACTCACTTAACAACTGCCTTGCTTAGCAATTGAAGTGTTAGGCTCAATTGTGGTCGTAAGTCGAGGGCTGCCTGCATTTAGGCCTCCTGAAGGTGTGACTGGTGGCAACCCTAATCTACTATTAAAGAACAACTTTTGGGGAGCAATGAAAGAGAAGAGTTGCAAGGGAAGAAATGAAACAAAAGGAGGTAAAGCAAATCATTGCAAATTGCTTTCCCCCCAAAGTTACACAACGGGGGATAGGATGCACCGTATCCAGCAAATGTCCCAAACACAAACTAATATTTTAAGGCAGGGTTTCTCAACCTAGGCCATTTTAAGTTGGGTGGACTTCAACTCCCAGAATCCCCCAGCCAGCATTGGCATCATGGGAATTCTGCCACTTGAAGTCCACACATCTTCAAGTGTCCAAAGTTGGAAAAACACCATCTTGGAGGAGTTCGGCTATGCAGTCATTTTGGCTTATTTTGTTTTGTTGGAAAGGTACAGATTCCTCATTCAAGATAAAATTATTAATGAGTTAAACAAGTCAAATATATGCAAATTGCTCGAAGCAGAAACAGGATTCGTGGCTGTAACCCAGCCCTTTTCTGCGTGTTTACAGGCATGCTTCTGTGATTTTTTTAAATCAACAAACTATTAATCCTGAAGGATTTGTCAGAGATTCCTGAAGCAAGGAAGGAGACACAGATTTATTTGTCTGCTTAAGAGAGTTATCTGTCTCTTTCCCCAGCAGAGGTTCAAAATGCAGTGGCTGACAATTCACCATTTAAAACACACACACACACACACAAAACCCCATCTTAAATAGGAGGGGGGTAATATCAATAATCTTCCAAAAACTAGTTGTCAGACTAAATATGGAGATAGAGATGCTTTCTTTGGAATCAGTATAAAGCAGAAAAGGACAAGCTTTCTTTTATTTAAAGAAATCTGTTCTAAGCTTAAAGGAGAGGTGAAAAAAAATATTCTTTAAAAAAATGCTAAAAAACTGAGTCCATAAAGGTTTTTCAGGTTGTATCATACTCCCAGTCAGAGGTGTTAGTTGGTGCCTGTTTCCCAAATGCATTTTTGCTTACCTTTTAAGAGGGCTCTCCCAAAACATAAAGTATGTGTGCATAAGTGTTTTTACAGTTGTGTAAATATATACTTCTTTTGGGAAGAAAAAAACACCAATTAGAAACGCAAGGAGCAACAAGAATTTCAGGCAGAATTGTCATTGGGGATTCTTTGAAGTGTCTGTGGCACTCTCTTAGGCTCTACCCTTGATATCTGTGGAGCAATTATCTTGAATAAAAAAATATGGCTGGCATTTTCAAGGGATCAGTTTATTTGAAGCCCTCACAGATATTTAGCTTGTGAAGAAATCTTATTATTCCTAACAGAGAGATGAGTAAATGTAAAAGCCAAGATCATCTGGGGCACATCTGAATGTCCTTTAACTGTCCTTTAACTTTGGCTCAAAGTCTTTGGCTAACCAGTCTTGAAGATCACAACCAGATGACATAGCCTTTCCTCTCATGCTTAGCCTTTAACCAAGGCAGATTAATTTCTTATTTTTCTGAACTGAAAACTGAAGTGATGTTTTTCATCTTGACATCAGCCTTGCTACCCAAATCATTGATGGTGACCAAACTTAAGACGCGAGTGAGGTGGCAGATCAAGCCAATCATCTCAATGTATCCTTAGTTTTTATCATTATTTTTTCAGCAACAGATAATGATGATGGGTAGAAGTAAATTGTTCAGCACTTTTTCCTTAATTCCAACCCACATTACTGTATGTGTAAAACCTTCACCCTAGTGCCAATTTAGTGCTGACCATTAGTTGATTACCCTGTTTCCCCGAAAATAAGACCTAAGCGGAAAATAAGCCTTGGCATGATTCTTCAGGATGCTTATAATATAAGCCCTAGCCCCAAAATAAGCCCCAGTTAAGATCATAAGCCAGACAGACGCATTTAGTGCTCCATTTCCCTGAAAATAATCTCTAACTGGAAAATAAGCCCTAATGCATCTTTTGGAGCAAAAAATTAATATAACACCTGGTCTTATTTTCGGAAAACATGGTAGATTCTTGTGAATAGGCATGAGCAATAAGTCAGCTTAATTACAACTTAACATGTGGTCCTGATTCTTCAAGCTTGACAGCTACGTTTTTTTTCCTCTCTCTTCCAAATGAAATGCTAAGCAAAATTATTTTCTATCTTTGATTAACACCTGGTACCTCGTCAAAGAGCCAGAGGAAATTGTCTCTGGAGTCAAGCTTACTAAATCATGCAGCACCCCTCGTGATGTCCAGATGGCGGGACAGTTCTGGGAATTGTAGCGTAACAGAACTGGGCACAGAAGGATAGGGGGTGAAGAACTAGCTAAGCAGCTCTCAAAACTGCGGATTAAACACCAGAATATTTAGGTTCTTTCTTACCTTGTCCAAGGTGGCTACGAAGAGTAAGATGAGGATAAGAACGTGGAGGGCTGTGACCGCGAAGAGAAGGAAACTCATCCTGGAAGCTGAATGGAGAAAAGAAAAACATGGATTAAGCTTACACTTTTCCTTCCTCGTGGCTGGTTAAAGCTTCCCAAGCAATATCAACCCCCACGGTGCCTCCTCAAACTTATAAATTCTGCTCTCTCCAGATTCTGCACTCCAAAAGCTTTCTCCCTGTTATCCAGTCGCCCCCATGTCCCTTCCCAAGGACCCACAAATCTCAATTCCAAAGGAAAGAAAAATATGAAAATTTTCTCCCGTTACTCAGACCTTAGCCACTTCACTCCAAATTGCCTCAGGATGCTCAGATTTTGAAGCCCTTCCTTAAATGCAACGTATTTCCTTCTTCCTCCTACCCCACGTCAGAGAGAGAAAGCAGAATCTGGGCTCCTGCAGCTAGCTTAAATTCCTGTGGCTGTAAGCCTGGCTTAATGTGATCCAGATGTTTAAAAATTATGTGAGCTGTGGGCAAGAAGAGGGCGGTAGAAAGGGGTAGCAGTTGCCTGGATATGTTGCCGCCCTTTCCAGTCCCATCAAGACTGCACACGCATTCGCAAACGGTTTGCTTTCCTGCAAATGGCAAGGAGGAAATCGTCAAACCATGGCAACTTTAGACATGTGGATTTCAACTCTCAGAATTCTGAGAGTTGAAGTCCACATGTCTTAGAATAATAGGGCTGGAAGGGACCCTTGGGAGATCTTCTATTCCAACCCCCAGTCCATGGCAGGAGAACTTGTATCACCTCAGACAAACAGTCTTTTCTAGAAAGTCTCCAGCCATGGAGAACCCACAACTGTTAACATTGCTAAGATTGAGAAACACTGTAATAAGCAAAGCAGAGCAGTGAAAAAGAAATCTGGGGTTGAGTTTAGAGTTAAGCAATAAACGCTGCCGTTTTTTCCTCATCTGATTCTTAATGCTAGCCGTTGTTTTTTCAGTTTGTTTTAGTGCCAAACTTCCCTTAATTATATAGATTCCTGGATGAGGCAAATGACTGAGATTTGTGTTTTTCTCCCTCACTGTCAATTTTATCACCAGGTATATCTCACTAACAGCGAATCTGAATCCCAAGTGAAGTTATTTGTACGGCCATAATCTGGTCATAAATATATGAACGGCATTCCAATTCAAAATTTACATTTAAAAATAAGGGGCACATTAATCTGGCATTTAAAACAGATTTAATACAGGTAGCCCTCAATTTATGGCCCAAAATTTCTGTTGTCAAACAAGAGTGAATTTGAGTTTTGCTCCATTTTACAAACTTTCTTCCCACGGTTGTGAAGTGAATCAGCGCCATTGTTAAGTTAGTAACACGGTCGTTAAGTGAATCTGGCTTCCCCATTGGACTGCTTGTCAGAAGGTCACATAAGAGGATCACATGACCCTGCCACCATCATAAATATGAATTGATTGCAAAGCATCCGAATTTTGATCTTGTCATCAAATGGGAATGCTGCGATGGTCGTGTGAAAAACGGCCATAAGTCACTTTTTTCCAGTGTCGTAACTAAATGAATACTTGTAAGTCGAGGACTCTCTGGAAACAGGGTGGATAAAAATCAATGATTTTTTTTGTAAAAATTAAAAATAGGATTTTTTAAAAAATGTAAATCAATTTTTTTATTTTTATCAAATTCATTTTAATAAAATGCTTTTGGAGTAAAAATCTATAGTTTCCTTTTTAAGATACATTAATAATTTAGTTTATTCAGCGTGAAATGGAGCTTAGTTATGTAGCATGAGGCTGTATATTCTGCAATATTATACTACTGTCCCCATTTATTTGTACTCATTTATTATTATGCATATGCTTGCCCCTGTCTATACCTATATGTTTATATAGCATGTTCCTACTTATATTTGTTTTTCTCATATATGCTTGACTAAATAAATATTATTATTATGGTTCATCGCACAGTCTGCCAGATGTTCAGACTGGATTTGGCATTTCGACTACCTTTCGAGTCCTTACCAAGGACCTGGGATAGAAAGATGTGGATGTTTGATGGTGTTACAGATATTGTCGCAGGATGGAAGCTTTTCCCAGTAAAGCTGCCTTTTGCAATTGACTGATGGTGAATTTGTCAATGCCGATGATGTTCAGGTGGTGTTCAAGTTTAACTTCTTCATTTTCTATGACGTTCTCTCTTCTATGGTCCCACCAGTTCTTGCTTGCAGGCAAATGATATTTCTTGCAGAGCTTCCAATGCACCATTGTTGCTACTTTGTCATGCCGCTGTTTGTAGTCAGTCTGTGCAATTTGTTTGCAGCAGCTTACCAGATGGTCCACTGTTTCTTCAGCTTCTTTGCATAGGCGGCATTTACTGTCTGTTGCTGTCTT
>JANHFO010002146.1:0-16210 GCA_032468095.1 Pareas carinatus
TAATTGATTGATTGATTGATCAGGTTTATTTAGTTGGTATGCTGTGAGCCACCCTGAGTCCCTGGAGAGGGGCGGCATTCAAATAGGATTAATAAATAAGTAATAAATAAATAAATAGTATGCAGTGGAAGTATTTAAAAGTAAAAGTCATGTTGCACTTTCATAACATGCTATCTTTTGGTTGTGTTGCACTAGACTAGAATTCACACTTTGCAAAGTCAGCTCCCAAGATACCTAACCAGAACCCCCAGTTCTATAGTCCAACACTTCAGAAAGATTCCAGGTTGACAAAATTTGCTGGACTGGTTTGGATTTCAACAAAGTCTTACCAGAGGAAGTCAGAGATTCTGGAGACATGTTCCTGGAATGCAGGAGACTTCTCTCCTTCCATATGCCAGCGCACTAGCATGTTAATTGTTTTAGATACCTACAAAGGCAAAGAAAGAACAACTATTATTTTCCTTCTGAAGTCTAAAGTCATCTGAGGGTAATGGCTGTGCTTCTTCACAAATGTAGTTCTTTATTGTTTCAAAAACTCCTGAGAAAACCAGTATCCTCTTTTTAAGTGTAGACACACATGAGAAATATTTAAAACTTTTTCATAAAATCAAAGGGATGTCTTCAAAAATAGCATTGAGTTTAACTCTGAAGGACAAAAATATTAGAGGAAAGTACCTTGAAAAGTGTACTCTAGTTTTTTATTTACAAAACAAACCATTTAAAATGAAGTTCATTTTATTTAGAAATGGATGGAATTTCTAAACATGGAATATTCTCATTCAATGAAAAATACATGATGCCTACAGATACATTTCCTTTCTTCAACCAGAAATACAGTTGACACCTTCAGACCACAAAAGAGCCCATTCAGGCTGATGTAAAAATACCATTATGCCTTTCTGGTGTGAAGGATGTTCAATTCAGATGAATGCCTCATCTCCCTTAAAAGCCCGACCATACATCCATTCCATGCCAACTCTTTCCACAGCAGCAGCACACCCTGAGTAGCAACCAGAAATACCATTCATTACCCTACTATGGACTGGCCATTACTTCAATGTTTTCCACAGAGAAGGAGTGGCATGCATGGGTGTCGTCCATGAGGGAAGCCTCTCCTAAAGCCGATGCACAAAAAAGTCCACCTATAATTTGCCAGGACCCTGCAGAAAAAGAAGATGACATGACTACTGGGACACTGTACTCTGGAGTGATGAGACCAAGATAAATGTTTTTGGAACTGATGGCTTCAAAATTGTACGGCATCACAAAGGTGAGGAGTACAAAGAAAAATGCACAGTGCCTACAGTGAAACATGGTCCTGGCAGTATCCTTTTATGGTGCTCCTGGTGTCGGGGAGTTGCACTTTATTGATGGTATCATGAATTCACAGATGTACTACTCAATATTGTAAGAGAAGATGCTACTATCACTTCGGACCCTTGGTCGTCATGCCCTTTTCCAACATCACAATGATCCAAAACACACATCTAAGGCCACTGTTGCATTTCTGAAGAACAGGGTAAAAGTGATTCCGTGGTCAAGTATGTCTCTTGATCTCAACTCAGTCAAACACCTATGGGGAGATTCTGAAGAGACAAGTTGAGCATCACTCTCCATCTATCATCCAGGCTCTAAAAGAGGTCGTTCTTGAAAAGGATACATGTTGTCATATGTCACCAACTTGTTCATTCTGTGCCTAGAAGACTTGGTGCTGTTCTTACAAATCATGGAGGTCATATAAAATACTAGATGTAGTAGTTTTTGTTTTGAGGTGTATTCATTCTTGCATCAACTAATTTGAGTAAAACTGAAGATTTTATAATCTAAGTTATATTATTCATCTTACTTTCATGTAATGAGCTAAATAAATGTTCTACGCAACTCACCTTTGTCAACATTTTGGAAATTGTTCTTCTGTTCATTGGAATATTGACTGAAGTTTTATTTTTCAAAGGGAGTGTGCATATTTATGCTAAGCGCTGTATATATCTATATATATATCTATATATGTTGATATAGATACATATCGTGTTTCCCTCAACATAAGACCAGGTTTTATATTAATTTTTGCACCAAAAGATGCATTAGGGCTTATTTTATGGTTAGGTCTTCTTTTCGGGAAAATATGGTACTAAATGTTTTCGTCTGGCTGATGATCTTAACTGGTGCTTATTTTTGGAGTAGGGCTTATATTACGAGCATCCTGAAAAATCATGTTAGGGCTTATTTTCCAGTTAGGTCTTATTTTCGGAGAAATAAGATAAATACCATCAGCCTGATTGCAAAGCATAGTATACTGTGAAACATGTTTCTAAGAAAAGTTTAGAATTCCAGATACTTTCTAAAACCTTCTCTGCTCTGTACAATGCTAGTGTTTCTGCAAGACAGCACACATTTGCTCCTGTTCATAATTATCAGAAGGAAACAATATCCTAATCAAGTAATAACCAAAGAGAAAATCACACACACCCAACACTTGCAGGGCAAGCCACTGTATATGAACATGGAGCAAACACCAGCACTGACGATGGCATTTGTCGAGTAACTTAATTGCAAACAAAAAAATCAAGCTCAGAGAGCATTGGGGATTCCACAAATTATGGTCTCCCTGATTTTCTACAGAGCAATTCATTGCTACAATACATAGCTACTGAGTTCAATGATGCTTAAAAACAACTTACAGGGCCAACGCTGATGAACTTGGTAAATTGGTCATCAGCCTTGATGTGTTCATATAATTCCTCCACAGCTCGCTGTCTCAATTTCTTGCTGTGGAATTGCTCATAGACATTTGCTATTGCTGGAATAGAAGGAGAAAGAGACCTATGGAAGACTCAATTTACCTCCTGAAAAATCAGAAGCAAATCTAACAGAAATTGTTATTCAATCAATTTGCAAATCCAATATATGCTTCCATCGTAATTCAAGTTGCAACTGGGAAACACACCGATTTCTAATTCCCATTGAACATATTGCTCCAGGCATATTTCCTAGTTTTAATATGTTTCTCAAACTTCATTCCCCTTTCCCTCCCACAAAGGTTTTGGCTTATAGCTTTGACACTCCCTGTTAGATGTATAGGTAATCTTCAGGTAATGATGGCAATTCGGACTGCAGTCACTTAGCAACAGCAATTCCTGCAATCCCTGTTGCTGTTGTTAAACAAGGATCATGGATTTTTAAGGGAGCACTTCATTGCAGCTTCCTGCCAACTTCCAAAACTCAAGATCAGTGAGGAAGCCAGCAAAAAGCTACAGATCCCAGGTGCTCAAAAGGCAGACAACAGGTAGATAAGTGACTGCTGCCAGGTGGGAGAGAAAGCGAGGGAATGTGTGGATGAGGGAGGGTCGGGGAGGTGTGGTGCACATGCAATGGGGCTTGGGTTGGCTGCTGCTGTATGGGAAAGTGTGTGCAAGGGTATGCAAGTGACTGAGAGACGGGGTGGGTACCAGGTAGACAGTAATGTATCAGTTACTATCACTGTTACTTTAGTGTACCATTAGATACAATGAAATGTTAGGAAAAACAACTGTCAGGCTTATCTTCCTTACATTCTGAGGAACCTTTTGGAATTACAGAAGGCATTTTTATTCTTCAATGAAATTGAATTCAGCAAGAACAAATGAGGGACTACTTTCACCAAGAGTATAGTTCACATACCATAGATCACTTTCAATAGCCAGCTATGTGGTGTGTATAAATCCCCAGAAGCAATATTATTTTTTTGTGCCGGCCAGTCAATATTGTCATAATCTTGTACATAGAGTTCCTACAAAAGAAGCCAGGAAGAATACAGAATTAGCATTTGAAAATCTACAATAAATCTCAATGGATTTTGAAAAGGCAAAACCGTTCCTTAAGGGACATGCCAGAAGCATTGACTCCCCAGAAGGCCTTCAGGCAGATTCCACCTTAGTTTATCCTCATGAGACCAGAAAAAAACAATTGTGCCTGCTCATTATTTATTTAACATTATATCCAAAAACAGATTGGAGAACCATTTGTCTGCAGTGTTATAGGGTTTCCTGCTTGAGTAGGGGGTTGAACTAGAAGACCTCCAAGGTCCCTTCCAAATTCTGTTATTGGCTAGTCCCACTCTCTCCAGCAGAAAAGGATTTTCAGATCCTGTCTGCCAAAGAATTTCTTTGGCAGGGTCTAGGAGAAGAGTCTTTTCTGCTGTGGTCCACAACCTTCAGAATATTCTCCCAATGAAAGTGAGCTTGGCACCACATTCCTGGCCTTCCAGAAGAGCCTTAAAACCTGGCTCTGCCAGCTGGCCTAGAGCTCCAATAGGGGTGCTTAATGCTAGGGCTGGTTGACAGTGCAGAGAGAAGATCCCCACCAAGTCATGTGTTCTCTTGATTTTTAATTTAATTTAATCTTTCCTAATTTTTAAATTGTTTTATATTATTTTTATTATGCTGTAGGTCACCCAGAGTCACTGTTACAGTGAGATGACTTCCATATACATTTAATAAATAAATTAGATTACTCCACAGTAATGTCCTTTCACTTGCTCTTTTCAACAGCCAATTTTACAGCACCGCTAAAAAATAGGTGATGGAGAAACAGAAACTGTGGTCCAGGTTCTGCTCTACTGCCTCTTGGTAGAGATATCTGGACTACAGGTAGTACTCAACTTATAACCATTTGTTTAGTGACCATTCAAAGTTACAATGGCACTGAAAAAAGGGACTTATACTGTAACTGTTTTGCACATTTACAAGTGTAACAGCATCCCCATGGACATGTGATCAAAATTCAGCTGCTTGGCAACTGACATGTATTTATGACAGTTGCCCTGTCCTGGGGTCATGTGATCGTAATTCTCCCAGCTGGCTTCTGAGAAATATAGACAATGGGGGAAGCCAGATTCACTTAACAACTGCATGATTCACTTAACAATTGCAGTGATTCACTGAAAAACTGTGGCAAAAAGATCATTAAATGGTGCATAACTTACTTAACAACTGTCTCGCTTAGCAATGAAAATTTTAGACTCAATTGAGGTGGTAAATCGAGGACTACCTGTATGTATATTTTCCTAATTACAACACATTTAGGCAGGACTAGGGATGATTTTCGCTACCAACACTTATTAGCTGATCAGAAGGTAGAAATCTCAGGTAATATAGCCAGATTCTATATACTGCCTATGATGAAATGTAAACAAATGCTTCAAGTCTGAGTACTTGCATAGGTCTATGTATATCTTGATATAGTATTTCAGTTTCTTATACTTCTGTTTGATGCATTTATTTTATTACGACTTTATTTTTAACCTGATCTGTAATCTATGATAATAATAAAATAAAATAAAATAAACAAACAAGCATTATAAAATAAAAGCTGGAAGCAACCTAGTGCAGCACTAGGTTAGTAGTATTCTGTCACAAACTATTATTTTGATAAATCGTTTTATCCAAGTGGAGACAATATGATGTTACTTGCCCTCGAGCTCCCAATTTATCACACATATTGTTAAGATTTTAACTTTAAGATTTATGCAAAAATTAAAGAATAAGCATTAACTGTTAATACTGCAGTGTAAAATACCAGAGTATCAACTTATAAATAAAGAAAAGTGATAATGCATCAATTTGGTCTTTGCTTTATTACCTTTCAACCTATATAAAGTAGCATGACTGTAATATGATTACAAGAAATGACTGGTCACTTTTGACATTATTTTTCAATATTGTAAGGTAGAGCCACCTTAATGGGAGTTTAAAACAAACACACTAATACAACGAATGGTGTGTTTGGTGAAAGTCATATTTTATATATGAAGAATTACAAGCTGTAAATAGAAAGCTGTGCATTCTTTGAAAACTATTTTGAAAAGATGCTTTGGAATATGAAAGAGCACAAGCACAGCACACTTCTTTAAAGCAGCACTAAATACATGGGTGCTTTAATGAGTTGAATGTGTGGAACCCTGAAAAAATGCAGCTGCTTTAAAAATATGCCATAATCCCTTGCGTTTCATAATACCACTCTGAAATATTTTTGAAGCAGGTATACCTCTTCATATTCTTCTGAAACAACTCTGAAATATATATTGTAGAGTAAAAAGAAGAAAAAATCAAAAGGACATTTTCCTATCAAATTTCAGTTTTGGAGTGCTTTGGTGACTATAAACTGGAAAAAGGAATCTGGCCTGTCCCTGCAATTAAGAGAGAGCATCTTGAGCAAGATCAGAATTCCAATGTTAATTGAAAGTCATTGGATTAATATGAAAGCTATGCTTTGGCAATTACCTGTCGAAGGCTCAAGATAAGCTCATCTTCTTCTGCAGTGAGGTGGACAGCATAGCAGTAGGCCATTGGCAGGTAAACCTGGCGACAATGACACCAAAGTGTGGAAGGGTTAGCTGGCATCCACGAAGGAAATAACCTATTGTGAAGTAGAAAGAAGGAAAAAGCTTGTAATAGTGGATTGATGCCTGCAAAGTCAATGTAACAACTTGACTAAAGGAAATCTGTAAAAAGATCATGACAACAAAACATAGAGTGGCTACTTAAACACACTTCATCCAGGAGGCTTTGAAAAATTGACCACTGGCATGCACATCTATAGCAACTATCAGACCTCAAAGAGTCTCCAAGTTGTCCGGTGTATAATTTCACATTTGGGCACAGTATCAAAAATACTGGAATCAGATTGTACTCTTTTGGTCTTAGATGAAAACTGTGGTATAGTAAACTCCACAATAGCAATTTACTCTTGCTACTCTAATAGGTAGACAGTTTAAGAGAGCCATTTGGACTACTGGTTAAAGGACCAGGCTATAAACCAGAAGACTGTGAATTCTAGATTCATCTTAGGCATTTAGAGAATATAACAAGAGCTCATATCAGGAAAAAAAATCCATAAATGCCACAGTGAAATACTACTCTCATAGTAAATACTGAAAAGATACCAATAATAATGCGACTTCTTAATTCTCACAATGAAAATACAACTAGGAATTTCTCTTACCTCAGAAATACATGTTTAGCAGTTTAAATCTACAAGTGGACTGTTTTGGAAGAAGATAGGAGCCATATTTTGGAACATAGGTTGAAAGGTGGTAAACTGATCTGAATGAATAGGAAATTAACTGACTTGCATATGGCATGTGCAAATTCTAAGAAACTTCTGTCTTTTTTGGGGGGGGGGGATGGTAAACATTTTTTCCCTGTCAAGTGCATTCATCCAGGTAGTGAAGACTAACAGAAGCTGGGTATAATTTCCTTGATGATGATTTACACACCACATCTCAGGAAGCAACGTATTCATTCCTTCCCAACTGTAGACATTCAAGACAGCCAGCCAAAATTTACCCCAGGAAGCAACTCCTACAGCACCACCTGAAGAATTCCAAAACAGAATAATATCAAAACAGCTGCCAACTTTATAAAACATAAACAGTTCATAGTTATAACTGAGGCGCAGAAGAGGGAGAACTGATCTGTCTAAGAGCAAGGGTTCTTTTTTCCCTTTGCCTGTCTTGTCTTCTCACTCCAGAAAAGGCTCTGCTACCAAAAAAGGCTGGCCTCCTCCTCCCTCTTCTTCCATTAGTTCTGATAATAGCTACACTTGTTCTGTGGGTCACTCTCTACAGGTACACTTTCCATATGTCCTGGACTTTCTGGCCAGAAAAATGTAGAACATAGAAAGCAGGAAGTAAAAGGGTGTCTTCAATTTCCCCAGTCAGAGAGAAAGAAATAGAGTTAGCAACTTTTGACCTCTTATAAAACTAATACAAATACAGTAAAACCTGGATTGCGAGTAACTTGGTCTGCAAGTGTTTTGCAAAATGAACAAACATTTTTAATAAATTTTCACTTGATAAATGAGCGATGACTAGCATTACAAGTGTAACAGAGCCCAGTTGAGGATGCCCAACAGCCAATCATCAGTTCTCAGAGGCATGCCCCAAGCCCAGTTGAGCACAACAGCCAAATCAACTTGCTTTAAGTGTTTTCAGGGTTTTCTTTCCAAGCCGAGAGATCGCTGGTAGTAGAATTGAAAAGATCTGAGCCAGTTGCTTGAAAGAATGAGGTGGGGGAATACAGATTTCAATTATCTTTAGGTTTTTGTTTCATTTTCTGGCTCAATCTGTTCAATTTTGGATTATTGGCAACATTTCCTTCAAAATGTATCAGCCAGCAGTAGATTGCTGCTTTTTTATCTATGTTAATAAGCCCTTTGGAGGCAGTCCTTTTCTCTGCCTGCTGCCCTAGAGTGAAGAAAAAAAATGTGTTTCTTTATTCTCCAGACTTGCTTTCTATTGGGGTTGAGGCTTTCTTGTTTTTCATGTTATTTTGTTTCTAAAGTTCCAAATCAGCTGTTGGGTACAGGAAGAAGCCCCCAGAACCCAAGCTGACTGACACAAATTGTGGGATGGAGAGAAAGGGGAAGGAGAGGGGAGAGGGAGGAGGGTTGTGGAATGAATCAGCTGAGTTTCCATTGTTTATTATGGGGAAATTTGCTTTGATATACGAGTGCTTTGGATTACAAGCGTGGTTCTGGAACCAATTATACTCGCAGTCCAAGTTTTACTGTACCTACTATTCATTAGACTTGGAAGAGATACCAGAAGAACAAGTCTACTCACATCACTAAGTAAAGCAGGGGAACTTTTAGGAAAGAAAAGATGCTGCTTCCTACTTAAAGACCTCCTAGGAAAATTGAAGGGTGTAAATAACATTTAATAACATTAAAATGAATAGCAACTGGATACTTTCAGCCAGATAACCATGCTGTTTACTATTCAGGACACAAAAACAAAGAAATAGCGTTTCTTTCATAATCAGGAAGGATATAGCAAAAGTGGTATTTGGGCATAATGTAGCAATGACGAAATATTAGCCATTATGCTTCCCATACAACCTTTTAATATGAAGATTATTGAAATATATTCTCCAACCACTGATGAAGAAAAAGAAGAAATCGACAAGTTTTATGGTTCAGTTAATCTGAAATCAACAGAATATGCAAACAAAATGTGCTGTTTTTTGTTAGAGATTGAAATGTCAATGGTGGAAATAATAAGGATGAAAATATAGTTGGAATATATGGCTTAGGAAACTGAACTGTCAGATGTGAAAGGCAGGACTACACATGAAGTTCCAATTAAACTGATTTATTACTATTCATGTGTCAAATTCCTCCTGGATCTGCTGAGCTGAAAATGCTGCTGGTCCTTTAAGGGGAATTTGTCATGTATGGATAGGGGAGGGGGAAGGAGTGTACACTGTGGGAAAACATAGATTGTTATGGGTTACTACTAATGTCTTATCTAGACTGGTCTCACATGTGTCTCAGTAACCACGGCAGCAATCTTCTTTCCATGGCAATGCTACAGATATCCTGGGCAGAAGGCTGGGCTAGAGAAACCTCTGTCTTAATATTGTGTGGAAATGTCTTGAATTGCTAATTTCAGCATTTCCTTTCTGAAGTCTGTTTTGTCTGTTGTTACCTCTCTAATAGATCAATGAACTGTTACAATGGATCACATTGAGGGAGAGGACTACAGGAACATTGACATCATGCTTATGCACAAGAATTTACTCAATTAAAGGTTAGCACTATTTTGGCACTAGATAAGGGTCAATGGAATTCAAGACAGTTGGACTTAGTCCATTTGTGGTTATGTAGTGACTCTAGACTGATTCCTCTTTTGACTTTGCCACCAGTTTCTGCCACTCCTTCTCCTATAAGAACAGAACAATTTACATAGTGGTTCTCAAAATGAGTGGTGCCGCCCCCTGGGGGGGTGATGGGATGGCTGAGGAGGGACGCTAGGAGGCCAGGGGGGCAACAGGGGGCGCTAAGAGGCCAATGGGGCATCCAAAACTCGGACTATGCGCCCGGAGCGCCCAGAGCTTGGCCTGCTCCGCGGGAATGCCCAGAACGTCCAGAGCTCAGTCCGCTCCGTGGAAGCACCCGGAGCACCCAGAGCTCAGCCCACCCCACAGGAGCACCCAGAGCTCAGCCTGCCCCGTGGGAGCACCCAGAGCTCGGGCCGGCCCGTGGGAGTACCCGGAGCACCCAGAGTTCGGCCCACTCCATGAGAGCGTCCGAAGCACCCAGAGCTTGGCCCGCTTAGCAGAAGCGCCTGGAATGCCCAGAGCTTGACCCGCTCCATAGGAGTGTCCAGAGCACCCATAGCTCGGCCCGCCCCACAGGAGCATCCAGAGCTCAGCCCGGAGTTAGAGCCGGCTGGCGAGTGACCAATGAGGGGGAAGTGGAATGCAAGAACAGTATGTTTTTATTTGTGTGTGCCTGTCTGTGAATCTCATTCTGTACATATGTGTGTGTGCTACTCCGAAAAATGCTATTTATAGGGGTGGGGGTGGGGGCACTGAGGATGAGTTTGTAGCACCAAGGGGGCGGTGAACTGAAAAAGTTTGGGAACTACTGATTTACCAGATTCTGCCAATCCAATTACTTCATTGCTATCAAAGTCTTCAAACAACCGAAGTGTTGGACATCATAGAAAGTGATCACAAAAATGAAACTGACTGTGCTATTGGCAGAAGGAGGTGGAAGACTCAGTTAACAAGAGCAAAGATGTCGCCAGACACTGACTATGGAACAGATCATGAACTGTTCATGTGCAAGTTTCAAATTAAGCTAAAGTAGAAGAACAAAGTCAACTTGTTTCTACGATATAATCTTGAGCATATATCCACCATTTTCAAGAATATCAGGAATTGCTTAGAAGTCCTCAACCTAATGTTACAGAGAATCTGAGGAATTGTGGAATAATATTAAAGAAATTATTAAGAATGAATGTAAAAAAGACTGCCAAAAATAAAGAAAACTAGATATCAGAATAAGAAGTGGAAATTGCCCAGAAGAAAATGGAAACTAAAGCAAACACAGACAAAGATCTCAAGAAGCAACTTAACAGAGTTTCAAAAAGCTCTTACAAATGACAAGAAGCAGTAATAAAGACATGAAAAATGGAGAAAGAAAGACATGGAAAAGCAAGGACTGTCTTCCAAATATCCTCAAACTCAAAATGTTTCCAACCTAAAATTGATATGGCAAATGACATTAATGGTCAGATAGTAACTGACTCCAAAAAGATCAAACAAAGATGGAAGCAGATACTGAAAACAGAGATGTCAACTTCTCTTTAGAAGATGTTTACAATAACATTTAGAATTAGAAACCAAAGATAAATCAGCACACCATTCCTTACCTAGTTGGAAGACTACATAAATTGATAGAATAGCTACAGAAACATGGCAAGCAACAGAAGAAAAATCTTTACAGGTTATAACCAAGTTATTCCAAAATTGCAACTTTGGAGAACAACATATTCCCAACAGATTGGAAGAGGCCAAACTACATATCAAAGAAAAGAGTCTTAACATAATATGTAAACTATTATACTATACCTTTAATTTCACATGCTAGCAAAATAATGCTTAGGATCAACCAATGTATATTAGTGCCTGATATGGAAACGAAGATGCCAGATGTTCAAGTTGACTTTAGAAAAGCATACGAATAAGAGATATTTTTGCTGATGCAAACTGTATAATCAAGACAGCCCAAAAGAAGACCATAAGTTATAGTCTTATAGTCTATATGGTTGTGCTTGATTACAATGGCAATAGACACATCACTAGAAGACCTGAAGGGCCAGGATGAGGACGGATATTCCTGAATAAGGTGTACCAACATGGTCACTAAAAGCTGACATCAACTTAATCCATAAACACATAGTTCATAATTCGTAATTATTCTATAAGCAGAGACAGTCCTTTTTTCCAAAGGCAACAAATGATGGTAAAATGAAAAATAAAAACTCCATTTATTTCCAGGCTTCAGCTGGCTATTCACCTTTGCTGTGGAGATTATTTCGAGCCTTCACTACATCTGGATCATCAGGGCTGACTCCAAGAAGACGCATCGCCGTGTAGTTCAGAGCAGTAGAAAATACCTTGGACAAATCTTCAATGTGTCTAATAGACAACAAAAAAGGAAAGTGTTAGGTAAATATGTTCCCACAAAAAAAACCTAACTGTTCTTTAAGTTTTCTGAATTTTTGAGAATTGGGTAAGACAAAGAAGCAAAATAAAAGAGTGTGGAGTAATTTTATTACAACTTGACTAATCATGGTTATATTTTAGAGCTTTATTTTAAATGCCTAGAAGATAAATATAATGCTACAGATTGAGATTATGTTGAATTTCAGTTTGCTTGCATAATCAATTCACCAAAAATAGAAAAAATTAATACTGTAATCCCTAAGCATTCAGATGATAAATCAGAGGAGCAAAGCTTAATGAGCACTAGCAATAATAAACTCTATGGATTTATTTACTATTCATCCGTGATCACCTTAGGAATATGGTGTTATCTGGGCTGTTTTGTGTTTCTTTCTATCTTCTATTAATTAGAAATTCCTGACTTCTAGACAATGTTGAAGACAGAAGACAATTTCTTAGACAGAAAGTAATTCTTCAGCCTTACTTGTGGAAGGGAGCTATTAGCCCATTTTAACAATGCAGTAAATCTAAAAAAATATTTCAAGAAATATAACTATATGAAACCAAAGGAAAGCTTTCAAAAGAACACCAAGATGTCTGAACATTTCACAATCTGTAGCTAAGATTAATGTATCTGCTAAGAGAAGCATTGTGAAAGACTGCAAGAACCAGTCAAAGGAGAAGTTCCCAGCCCAGAGATGAGTAGGAAGCATTTCAAAGTAACTCCACCTTAATTGCCTACTATGAATTTGTCTAGAACTTACTTTTACAATTTTCAAGACTACACATTAAACTAGCATTAAGAAGACTTCCTGAAATTCATATCATTCTCATTTGTTGAGTTTTCAAACTCTGTGGGGTTTGAGAAACATAAATTTTATAGATTTAAGCAACAGAACTTCCACCTATTCCAAACAATGCACTGTGTGTTCTAAGCCCCACATTCTTACACTTTTTTCACCCAAGTATTTATTTATTTATTATTTAGACTTATATACCACTTAACAGTGTTTTACAGCACTTTCTAAGCAGTTTACACAGTCAGCATATTGCCCCCAACAATCTGGGTCCTCATTTAAGTCATTCCCTCTGCCTTTATTTTATATTATTTTGGTAATAGAACATAGGATCATAGTGCTTGAAGGAACCTTGGAAGTCTTCTAGTCCAATTCCCGGCTCAAGGCCGATGTCTTATGCCATTCCAGTCAAATGATTGTTCAGTCTATTCCCTCGATTTCATAAAAAAATCTGTCAATTTTACAGCTAGAGGTACTGGATGATTATTAAGAAAGCAGTGTTGATGAAAAGGGGGACCTATGCTTATATTTCCTATGCTTGAATTAGTGTAGATTATGAGAGGACAAATGTTATTAAAATTAATACACATGTGTGAACTATGCTGGACACTAAAATTAGTAAACATGATGAAAGACATATATAAGATACACAACAGAATAAGCTAGAGGCCATCGCAATAGCTAAAACAAAGTACTGACAGGGAAGGAAATAAGGGATAAAGCGCACATATTATTAGGACCGGAAGGATAAGGATTAAAAAACAGCATTTTTGGTTCAAGTTGATGTCTTGTACATTTCCTAGAGATAGAAGAATGTTAGAAATAACTATGCAGGCAATTCTTAGCTAACAACCATTTGTTTAGTGACTGTTCAAAGTTACAGCAGAACTGAAAAAAATGACTTATAACCATTTTTCACACTTATGACTGTTGCAGCTTCCCTGTGGTCACATGATTAAAATTCAGATGCTTGGCAACTCAGTTTCCGGGATCGTGTGGTCACCTTTTGCAACCTTCTGACAAGCAATATCAATGGGAAGCCGGATTCACTTAACAACCATGTTACTAACTTAATAACTGCATGATTAGGTGATTCACTTAACAACTATGACAAGAAAGATCATAAAATGGGGCAAAATTCATCTAGCAAATGTTTTACATAAGACTGAGAAAGATTCTCCAAGGGTTTATAAAATATTTCACTGCTATAATAGGTTTTGCAAGCTAACTGATTTCTACCATTCTTTCAAAATACAAAGTAATTGCTGATTTCTTAGATTTCTTGAGGTACTAAATACTCTTTGCCAATTCCTGAAATAGGTACCATCTTCTCCTTAGGAAATCCCAACCATTTCCTCCAAAAGTAATTGGATAGGCATTGATGCCCATCAACAAGAAGAGCTTTTGCTTTTTTATGCCATTGGCTCAAACAAGTATGATATGCCACGGTTTGCAAATTTGCACTCTCACACCAAGAGCAGTATATCAGACCCTTCTGAGCCAGGATGGCATTTCCCAGCTGGAAAAAGGAGTAACTGTCAGATATTTAAAATGAAAAAAAAAAGATTATCTACTTAGCATGAAGAGAACTGAAATGTTGCTGCTGCTGCTGCTGCCACTCAGGGTAAAAATAGCAGAAAGTTGCAAAACTTGCTTCCTTTTGATACACCAGCTTTAGAACTTTACTCACAGACCCCATCCTCCATCTGGGAGTTGCACTGAACGCAAGTAGCGCACCATCTCTTTCCTGCTTTCTTCTGGAATTGAAATCTTAGCAACATGGCACACAATCAAAAGCCCTGTAGGAAGAAGGCCAAAAGGTAAAAAGATGCATTAAGGCTAGAAAGTATTTTAAGGCAGCAACAACCAAAGGCTCCTGAAATAATGAATGGGAGCCTGCTCTGCTATCACTTCTGCTGTAATCCAAATGAAATGGAATGTTTAGACATAAAGATTCCAAGAGGCCTGGAGGCAGAACCATTATATAAACTGACCACCGTCAAGGGTCAATTTCTTCTCGCTATATTCTACACTAGCTGCCGGTACCGGTGCTCCGCTACGGAGATTACCAAGAAAATTGAATGTTGGGTAAGAAAATAGAAGCATGTAATCAAGGACTTGGCCGGATTTCCCCCCCATTTTGTAATTTCAGGCCTGTTGCTCCTATCCAGCCCAATATTCACCTGCCCTGCTGCTCAAAGGAGGCCTGCGGGGCGTTGCAAAGGAGGCCTTAGCCGAATTTTCCCAATCCCCATTTTGTAATTTTCGGGCCTGTTGCTTCAATCCAGCCCTGCACTCACCTGCCCTGCTGCTCCTCGCCCATTTTGAGATTAGAGTGTTGCAATTGTGCTCTCTCGAAAAACTCAAAATCAAACAACAGACTGCAAAAGCTCTCCAATCAGGAGAAAGATAACAAACGATGTTGGATATTTTGTCCAATCAGAACCCTCTACCCATCAAGAATTAAAATTTTAAAATAACTTGCTTAAAAATTAATCTTTTGAAAATCCTTTCTTAGTAAGCGCTTAGATGCCAAGACGAACTTATGTACCAAATTTCATGTTTGTAGCTTGTATAGTTTTTGAGATCTGGTGATGAGTCAGTCAGTCAGTCAGTTTTTCATATATATATATAACACAATATGTATGCAATATATGCTGGCGCATATATATTAATAATGTAATAGATATGACATGATGAAATGTTTTGTGATATGATTGTATTTTATAACATGACGATGCAATGAATGTACTTTATGATTATGAATGTATCTTATGACTGTTTTCATTGTTTGTCAGTTACGGCCTTATGATTGAAATCGCAGTTTGTCAATTATAGCCTGTATGTAAGTATAGAGCACATATGTCAGATAGAAGGCCCACGGACCAGATCCGATCTGCGGCCTGTGTCCAACCGGCCCATGTTGCTGCTCTGGAGATGGTGTCGGACTGGCCCTTGCAGCCTCCATTCCAGCCACCTTAGCCGAGAAGCCCCATGGCGGGGCATATGGACTGCAGAGATAGGTGGAACCTGCCAGGAGGCCCATGGTGGGCCACAGAGGTAGAAGGAGTCCTCCGGGAAGCCAATGACAGAACGCATGTGGGTCAGTGGAAAGTTCATAGGTGGGCTGGGGGGAGGTGTGGAACGCCCACAGGCAGGCCGCAGACATTTGGGGAGCCCTCCAGGAGGCCCACGGTGGACTGTGTGTGGGCCAGGGGGCTGCTGGAAGGCCCGCAGGTGAGCTGGGGTACCACTGGAAAGGCCACAAGTAGGCTGGGGAGCCACTGGAAAGCCTGTGAGTTGGGGGGCCACTGGAAGGCCCACAGGTGGGCTGGGGAGCCACTGGAAAGCCTGTAAGTGGGCTGAGGGAGGCCACTGGAAAGCCCATGTCAATTATGTGGGGTTCGCAGGGGGGCACTA
>JANHFO010002146.1:93643-104632 GCA_032468095.1 Pareas carinatus
AAGCTGCCTTTTACGCGGTGTGGTGGGTACCACACCGCGTAAAAGGCAGCTTGCTCCACCAATGTGGAGCGTGGTGGGGTGAAAGCCCAGAGGCGGCATCTCCCCGCAACCCCGTCCCTCCGTGTGCGCGCGCGCGTCTGGGTAACCGGCAGTTCACGTGTTGTTTTGCTTTTCGCGGGGACGAGCGAAGTGCGAGAAGTACCTGGCTGCGTCCGTGGTGCTGAAAGCGACGGAGCTTGCGCAGTGGCCTCGGGCGGACAGAGGCGAAGGAGCGCAGGCTGACTGCGAGAGCAGCCCCAGAAGGCGGCCCGGGCAGGTGCTGCGCGTCGCGGAATCTCGGGGCTCGCCCTCCTTGGCACGCCGTCCCACCCCGGGGGATGGCGACCTCCCCCGCACCGGAATCGTCCAGCAGCTCCTCGGCGGGCTCCAACCTCAACAACAACAACAACAACCAGCAACAACAGCAGGAGCAGCAGCAGCAGCCGCCGGGCGTGCGCAAGTGCGGCTATCTTCGCAAGCAGAAGCATGGCCACAAGCGCTTCTTCGTGCTTCGCGCCCCCGGTGGCGGGGCGGCAGCGGGGGAGGAGGCGTCGCCGCAGCAGCCGGCCCGCCTGGAGTACTACGAGAGTGAGAAGAAGTGGCGGAGCAAGGCCACGGCTCCCAAGCGGACCATCGCCCTCGACGCCTGCCTCAACATCCACAAGCGAGCCGACGCCAAGCACAAGCACCTCGTCGCCCTCTACACGCGCGACGAGTACTTTGCCCTGGCGGCGGAAAGCGAGCCGGAGCAGGAGGCCTGGTACCGAGCGATAACGGAGCTGCTTCACGAGAGCGAGGCCGCCGCACAGGGCTGTCCCCACCACCCGTCCCAGTTGGCCCCCTGCGAGGACTTCAGCTACGGGCAACCGGGCTGCAGGCCCCCCTCGTCCGCCGCCTACCGCGAGGTGTGGCAGGTGACGCTGAAGCCGAAGGGACTCGGGCAGAGCCGCAACCTCACGGGCGTGCACCGCCTGTGCCTGGCGGCGCGCACGGTCGGTCTGGTGAGACTCAACTGCGACCGGCCTTGCGTGACGTTGCAGCTTATGAACATCCGCCGATGCGGCCACTCGGACAGCTTTTTCTTCATGGAGCTCGGGCGCTCGGCCTCGACGGGGCCCGGCGAGCTCTGGATGCAAGCCGACGACTCGGTAGTTGCACAGAACATCCACGAGACCATCCTGGAGGCCATGAAGGCGCTGCGGGAGCTCGTAGAGTTCCGCCCGCGGAGCAAGAGCCAGTCCTCGTCCTCCTCCTCCGGAGGCGCCACCACCCTCGCCGTGACTGCGGGCGGCGGCGGGGGATTGTCGTCGATGTGTAGCCGGCCCATCTCTGTGCCTAGCCGCCGCCATCACGCCCATCATCCGCTGGCGCCTTTGCCCCCCAGCCAGATTGGCCTCCTCCGCCGATCGCGCACTGACATCTTGACTGTAGCAGGCGGCAGCAGCAACAGCAGCAGCAACAGCAGCAGCAGCAGCAGCAGCAGCAGCAGCAGCAGCAGCCGTGTGCGGAGGACCAGCGAGAGTGATGGTATTAGGGCTGACTCGCTGTCGGGCAGTCCCCTGAGCCCCGAATCGGGGCAAATCCCACACGACCTTGGAATCAGAGCGGCTCCTAGCCCACTAGGAGGGCAAACAGTGATCCACTCTGGGAGCTCCCTAGCTTTAGGGCATTCTTCCTCCCTGGTACCGAAGCTGACCACAGAGCCAAGCTCCGTCTCTCAACGCTTATCCAGTTGCAGCGCTTCTGCCTCTGATTCCCTCAGTGACCTAGCTGGCTTCATGACTTTTGAGGAATTAAGCTCCAGTCCAGCTGGAGAGCTTCTGCCTTTCTCATCTTCTTCAGCAACAAGCCACCATAGCAACACACCTGAGACTCCTCCTGGCTGGCAGTTGGATGGTTACATTGCTGTAGAGCAGGAATCCCTTCTCCACCAGCCATTTCTTTGTGGAGAGGACAAGGTTCCCAGGAAGCGCACTTCCTCTTTGACAACACCAGCACACCAAGGCTCCTTGCCTCCCCCAGTTTCTTCTGCCTCCCTCGACGAGTACACACTCATGCAGGCCACCTTTTCAAGAGCAGGGTATTCACCAAAGACAACCTATACTCCTTATCCAGAGGATTATTGTGATGTGGACATTGGGTGTAGTGGCATCAGCAGTGACAGGTCACACTTAGGTTGTAGTGTGCCTAAGGAGGATGGTTATATGCCCATGAGTCCCAGCATATCATCTATCATGCTATTGCAGACTGACTCTGATGGCTATGTGTCTATGCACCCCACCAATGTGTCAGCCCCACAGCAGATTGCACAGTCTCATTCCTATAAAATCTACAGGGAGAGTTCTCCAGATGATTGTGGTTACATGCGCATGTGGGGTACCAGAACCAGGCTGCCTGGAGAGAGCCGAGAAGAGAGATTGGCCAGTGATGACTACATCAATATGTCCCCATTGCTTTTGCCCCCTTTGCGTGGACCTTCTGCTTCAGACTCACCTATGATCTCTACTGATCATTTCAGTGCCCCGAGGCTTGGAAGCCAGGCTTGTTACTTGGGTAGCCTATTACATGCATGCCAACAGCAGTCAGATTCCCATTGTGAGAGAAAGGACAATGACCAGTATGTGCTTATGAGCTCTCCAACAGGCAGACAGAATTACACTCCCAAAGGAAAATTATTTCTTGCTCCATTCAACAATACTGCAGTGCATTTATCCATGCATCACAATCAAACTGAGACCTCTTTCAGCCAAAAGACAAGCAATATCCAGGCCAATCACCCTTCTCTGGGGCTTTTGCTACCCAGCATGAATGAACAGCCTCTTTCAAAGGAACCTCAGAGTTCTAGTGGAGATTATGTTGACATTGGCTACTCACTGGCACCAGCCTGTGATGGTTTATCTTCTCTGCTTAACCCTGGCCTATGTGAGCATAATAGCTCAAGGATTTCCAATTATATGAACCTAAACTTTGATGGTCCACAGACAAATGCCATCTCTTTGGGGTCCTTGGAAGAAATACTTATGCCAGGATCTTGCCCTAACCCTGGGCAGCTAGACAAGCATTATTTAAAGGTTGGAATGCAGATGGCTTGTCTTTCCAGCCCAACTTCTGAAGCTGGTGACTATGCAGAGATAATTTTTAAAACTGCCACCGTACCACCCCAGCCCATCTCACACAAGCCAGAAAGTGTTTGTGTGACTGGCTTTGGCCCTAGACTGAAGCAACTTACCCTTCAAGGGGTGGAGGGGTTTGTCTTTGCTAGTTCTCCTTTTGATCCCAATCATGGAGCCAAAGTCATTCGTGCTGATCCTCAGGGGCGTCGAAGACACAGCTCAGAAACTTTCTTATCTACTACCACAGTGACTCCTGTTTCTCCTTCCTTTGCACACAATCCTAAGCGGCAAAATTCTGCCTCTGTAGAAAATGTGTCCCTCAGGAAAAATGAAGGTTTGGGAGAGGAACAGAACAGCAGCCCCATGTGCCGGGAAACCTCAGCTGGTTTCCAGAATGGCCTCAACTACATTGCTGTTGATGCATTGGGTGGAAGTGATCTTGTAATTGGAGACCAAGTCGAGCACAGAGACAGGTGTCCTCTCAATGGAAATATCAATGGTACTTATGCTAGTATAAATATCCTGACCCACAACCTGAAAAAAACATCTTTAGTGCAAGGTAAGTTTGCAAACCTACTCCTGCTTCCCTTTCAATAACTGAGCTTTTGAAAGAACCAGTAAAGCCAAAGAAAGCACAAAATCAAAATGCTTTGCCTATTTACTTTAAATTATTTGGTGAATTTTTGTGAAGATGCTAGCTTAAGGTTATATGAAAGTATTCCAAATTTAAATATGTGAGTCTCAGTTACTGCATTGTTATTTCTTAATCCAGTAACATGTTGATGGTCAAATTCTAAGAGTAATTCCTACTGAAAAAGAAGTAGAATATAGTTCAGAGTAAGTAGATAAATTCTCCTTACAGTGAAACTGGATTCCTGATGATTTCATAAACATGACCTTGAAGTTTTCTTGGCAGCAGAATAGAACTCATTTGCCACGTCCTTCTTCCAGGATGTTTTTTTCAACTTCTCAATCTAATCCACTGCATCTGTGATATCCTCAGGAGAGCTCTTACCCAAATACTAATCTAGGACTACTATATCATGCCAAACATCAGGACAACTATTTGAGGGTGTTCAGAGATAGGGAAAATGAATACTTTTCTGCCAGATTTTTGCAGTGTAGATGCCATAGTCTTAATAGACCAGATCTTATTCTGCTTTGATTTTTGAGATAAACCAGACTGTCTAGGTTCAGAGTAAACATAAATAAAATTGTGCCATTGACATTTTTGCCCATGTATCTTTCTTATTTTGCTATAGAGATCTTAAACCAGGCATGTTTTTATTCTTTCCCTGATATGTTTTCTCCCATTGGGGAATTGCTGTTGGTCTACTCTGCTATGGAATGGCAGCACTGTTTTTATTTATTTTACTGAAGAAAAAACACAAAAAAGGAACATATCAGGTAGTATGAATGGACAACATTAACACCATATATAATACAAAAGATGTAAAACAACCCCAAAATATTTTTATTTAGAAAATTTATATTATTAAATAACATAATATATTATGTATATTAAAAAATCTTAAAAAGATTGCTCAAAAGTCCTCTTTCTTGGTCCTTTACAAAAAAAAGACAAACCCAATAGATTAAGATGTTGACAGAATCAGTCATAAGCATCCTCTGCTGTGAATTGTATGTACATATATTAGCCAAGGGTTACAGATCATTACTTTGGTTTCCTCACAAATGTGAAGATAATGTAATTCCTGATACTTTGAAAAATTCAGTGTGGTTAATTATTATGGAATAGTTACATTAATTTTATGTGCAGTGGTATGCATTTTTTTGTTCCAAGTTTCAAACAAAGTTACACAATAACAGGTCTATAAATTTGAATTGTTTGTTATGGAAACCTGGAATAATGAATACAAAATACACTTTCAGTGTTATCTATTGATGTTACCTTTAAAATTATGCCCATCCCAAATAATAAGGAAAACATAAGGGAAACACTAGCATAACTGTAATAATCAATAGAAGGAATTGGCATATCTCACAGAAATCAGCAGTTATGTTTTGTCTAGCACAAAATCTATAAAAGATAAAAAGCTGAAATAATCATGATCTTGAAAATGTATTAAAAAATATCAAGTTTGGATGTGTTTGCCTTTTCTCCAGCTGCATGCTATTTTGCTCCTCCAAATCCCCTCCTGATTCAACAATGTACAGCTCCTGTTCAAGTTTATTCTTTGAACATGCTGAACCAAATAAGGTCAAGGGTATTTTGCAAGATAAACAAGACACTGAGGCATTCACCTAGTATTCGTCAATCCTACTCTGCACAATATTGTGCTGTTTTAGTCACTTCCAAGTGACTAAGGGCTCTCATTTGTCATTTAAAAGAGTCAAAGAACTACGGATGAATGATCAATGTCTACTGTAATTTTTAAAGTCTACACCTTCTGCTTTAGTTCAGCTCAAAAAGTAAAACAAATGTCTTAATGTCTAGAATATCTTAATTAATATCTTAATATCTTAATTAAGATATCTAGAATATGTTAATATCCAAAAATATTTGTCAGCTAAGAACATGCAAAATAGGTGTGTATAGATAGTCCTCAACTTACTACCATATTTAATGATAATTTCAAAAATAAAAGTTTGTTGTTTCATAGCTGGCAAGAAAACACGTAGCTTTGTTAAGAACCTATTGATCTGTCAAATGGTTAACTCTGTGGATGTAAAATGTTGCATTGAAAGTAGAAGAACTATATACAGTAATAGGCATTTATGCCTAGTTTGTCTATAGATCTTGATAATATATACATTGATAACTGGATTACTAATATTGTAGTGTCATCAATTCAAACAATACAATGGTAAAATAGATTCTGAAATGACCACAGCTAGAAAGTACTAATAAATGACTTTATGTCAGGTTGAAGACATCAAAGAAAATGCTAGAGCCCTTTCTTCTCATCTCCAAACCAGAGTCAAAACAATAGCTGAATCAGAGTTTGAAGTTTTTTCACCTTCTATTGGCCAAGAGCTTGTCAATAACCGAGCAAGTAATATGAGGGAGGGGAGTAGGGGGGAATCTCCCTCTCCTGCTGACCCTTTGGCAGGTGGACACACTTCTGCCCCCTTTCTACTTAATGCATGTCATCAAATTCAATCATGGTTGAACCACAGAAACTTCCCACAACTTGACAAGTAAGCATATGAGCCATCAACATGCATGAGCGGCCAGCATAATTATCAATATAACCAGGGTTTGGGGTGCTTAGCAAGTTACAAGATTGCATTATTCTGCAATACATGAACACAGCATGGGGAATTCCCACTTCAGTCAGTACCAGCACTGCCAGATGTGCATAATGGTGGCTCTGACTGTAACAGAAAGAAGTTTCAACTTCTTGTAGCAGTAATCAACTCACAAACTACCCATTGGTGCTAGGGTACTCCTACCTCAGCTACTAGTTGCCTACAAATTGCTGAGGATCTCTCTCATACCGCTTGTTAGTAGCCATGCTACTGGGCTGCATCAACAGCAGCTGTTTCTCTAATACGTATCACCACACACAACCAGCCACCGCACCATGTGGGGCATGTGATGGATTCTCCTCACAGTATGTAGGCAGGTATCAGCTCTTCCAGATAGATCAGATTGAGAAGCAGTCTCTGTTAGATCTGAGGGGCTTGGGTCCAATCGCGCAAGGAAGAAGCAGGAGCCAAGTCTCAGTGAATCCAAACAGCGTTTATTACAAGTAACAATGTAGCCAGCAACGGCTGGCTTTTTCCACAGACCTTTTATAATACATTTGGGCTGGTGTAACAGCCAATCACAGGATCAATCTATCAGGTCTCCTAAATGTCTGAGTAGTTGGGAGGGAGCCAACAGCTCCTAACATCTGCTGATCCTTTGACAGACACCAATTAGGGTCAGACACTCTGGAGCCTTGGCTTGACCAAAAGGCTCCCATGGACTGCAAGGATCCTACTCTTTACCCAGCAGTTTCCTGGGATCCAGCATTCTCCACTGGAAGATCAAAACTATACTTTATGAGAAAGGTTGCAATGTCAGAATTTTGCAAGTCTGCCCATGTCCTCCCTTCTCTCCTTCTTGCAGCCAGATGGGTGAGAAAAGGGCTAGTCTGAGTTTCTTAGTAATACACTTCTACCTCTCTGAACCTAATACATGTTTCTCCTCACATTTCTCTTAACAGCCTCTCAGTTCTTTCTCTAAAGTTATTTCCTTGGCTTCCTACAATAGGTCATATGGGAGTGACACTTGCTGAACCAGGACTCTTTGCTCAGTCTATGTCTACTCACATGGTAGCGGAAAGCCATGTGGGGAATCTTGGATGAGAGAATAGATGCTGCTGTGTCCCAGAACCCACACACAAGACAAGAGATCTAGGAAGAAAGAGAACCTCTCCTGTTTTCATGGAATGTCTCCTCCTTTCCAAGTCCCAGCCTCAGCCCAAATTAGCAGGAGGGATAAGTGGATCTTTTCCCATTAGCAGAAAAATCCACCAATCACTGCACCTTAGCTTATCCTACAGTTAATTAGTTAAACAGTACCATTTTCAATTTTTGTTAATATTGTGTGTCACAGTCTGGTTATTTTGACATAGTAAATTTATGCTGGCATAGTTTATACTGTCTTAAAGAATAGATGATAGTAAATTAAACTGCCTAGCAAGATTTTTCTAGTCAACCACAAGAGTCTTTTCAGTATGAGGCTCTAATAAAAGAAAACATATTATAAAACATTGTGAAAATGACCTCATTCAGTCCAGTAAATTCAGTAGAGCCAGCTTTTTGTTCATGGTGGTGCTATCAACCTGTTTGCTGCTTGCTCTTCCTGAATGCTCCTGATACCCATGGGATGAGTGGGGCTCTCAGTCAGTCTGTTGACAGGTTGCTCATTAGAATGGAATGATGCTTTGGTGATAACTGAGAAATTACACAGTTGCATTAAAGAGTTGCAATTGTCTTCCTATACATTTCAAGTATATTTTCTAAATTATTCCTGATGCATTGTATGGCACCAATATGCACAGTATTGGTGTCCCAATACTTATAATACTTTGTTACAAACCATGGAAATGGATGGTTTCTAGTTCCTGATATCATAATATCATAAATGAGCATGAGTCCCCAGTTTTGCTTGGGTTGTTGTTTTTATTATTTCTCTTGGAACATTTATCATATTTCTTTTCTTTGTCAAATTGTCCTTTGAGCCTACAGTATAATAAAAAAATGCTGTACTAAGTAAAACAAGAAGAAAGTTATGAAGAAGAGGGAAAGTGTACCATAAATCTATTTCTCTTTCCCTAATAGCATGTAGTAAAGAGATCAGATAATTCAGAAAAGAATCTTATGTGTTTCCTGAAATAATTACTCACGTATGTTTATTCTAGCTTTAGTAGAGGAAATTGATATTTTCTCTTCTGATCTCCTGTTCCTGGTTCTCGGAGAATTGTGACAGTGATACTGAAGGGAAACTTAACAGTGTAATGTTAAGTAAATGTTAAATGTGTGGCATTTTCTGTGGCAGCTAATATTTCTGGAGCAACTCTGAATTCCTAAGAAGGTTCCTTAGAATGTAGAACTCAGCTATGAGGTGGTTAGACATGCCTACATTAATCAGCAATCAAAAAAACCTCCAGTAAATTAGTACATATGGATAGTCTGTACCTTTGGTTACTTTTGATTAGAACTTACTGATTCATTTTCCCCCTCTTTCCAGAATGAAGAAACCAGTTTCACCCTTACACTTGGTAGAATTGTCATCATTTTAGATTTAAGCTGCTATAAGATCGATTTTTCTCCCTACTTCATATATCTTTCAGAACATTTCTTCATTATTATTGGAGGAGAAGCAACCTGTCTCATTTACCAGGATCTTTTGCAGCACTGTGCTGCTGTTTGCATAAATTGTGCTCAGTGTGATATCTTTTAGGACTTTGGACCTCGGCTGATGGATTGTGATCATTGCCTTTTCAGTACCAATGAACTGTACTTACTGTTCAGCATGTTATGAAGTTCTGCTTGCACATGCTACAGCAGTAAAATTTGGTGTTTACTAGCATATTTTCAAACCTCTACAGCACTACCTCAGTTAAAAGTCAAACTGGATTTGTATTGTGGTTTAGGGTGGCTAACATTTCCTTTCTCTCAGTGGCATGGTACAGTTGTCAGCCTTGCTGATTCTATCAAGAACCCTGCTGCTGATTGGCTGCTTCATTCATTTACATGCAGGGTTGGCCCAAGAACAAGCGGGGCCGAAATGTGTCTCGTGGGGGGCCTTGGCAAGCATGGGGCGTGGCCTTTTTATTAGCCCCATGAGGCCTTGGCAAGCGTGGAGGCCCTGTGCAGTTGCGTCGCTCGCACCGCCCTTCGGCCAGCTCTGCTTACATGCAAACCCAAAATGGGACCTGAAAAACTTAAAACCAAGATGAAACTTGATAGATTAGATTTCTATCAATATATTTCTGATAAATATAAGATCTACTATGGAAACAACAAAACATGGTACGATTAAAGTGTATTGGGATTTCACTCTATACTTCTGATGCATTTGTTTGATACTTCATGTTTATCTTTTAAAGTTCTACAGACTTCAGAGATCTTTTATCCTATTTGTATATTTATGTTTATTAGTTATTCTTGGTATTAGTTTATTTTCTTGCAACTAAAATTTAGAAATGAAGGGTAATACATGTCAAAAAGGTGGCCAACTTTTGTACAAAATTCAACATATTCAGTCAGTCTCCCTAAAAATAGTCCATAAGAACATATATATTCAGTATTTTGAAAATAACAGTGTCATAGCTGCTGTTTCTACATATCTCATCTTCAGAGCTTTGATGTTCCTCCTCTTGTTGCTTCTGATCCATTTTTGATTGAAGAATAT
Organism: Pareas carinatus; assembly: GCA_032468095.1. Classification (NCBI taxonomy): domain Eukaryota; kingdom Metazoa; phylum Chordata; class Lepidosauria; order Squamata; family Pareidae; genus Pareas; species Pareas carinatus. Next base: position 103,667 of record JANHFO010002146.1, read on the forward strand.
ATGGTTGTAAAGAATATATGGTTATCATTACTAAAAGCAACCATCGGTTTTTCCTTTAACATTGCATGTGTTTAAGCAATGAACACAATGTTACCAGAAGCAGTACTTTCTACTTTTACTGAGCTATTGCTCAGGATAATTCAAAGTTCTCCTGCTTTCATGCTGAGCATTGGTACAGAGGCCTCTGTAAATGATGCATCTGAATATAATCTCTATCCACTCAATGTTATTTTGAGGGAATCAGAGGAGAGCATATGTTGAAATATGGAATTGTCAAATAAGAACAAATAAAAAAACCAGTACCCCACATTTCTGCATAAGTTTTTGACTGCAATTTCTAATATTTGTGATTAATACCTGTACTGGCTTAGGTTGTGGAAATTGTAATCCAAAACATCTTGAAAGCAGTAAATTATGGAGGAATATCATAAATTGAATTAATAAAGATAGCTGTATATGAGATCCTCAAGTAATGGAGCACTGCATCTGATGACTTTAGAAGGAAAAGTCAGCCCCTGATATCATAATAATCAGTTTAGTTAGTTTCTAAAATAAATGCGCTTGAATATATACTGACATTGTGAATACTGTCAATACATTACATTTCACAAAGGCATATGCAAATAGTTACATTCTTAATCTAGTTTACAATATGAAACCAAAATGTATAAATGTTAAATTTGCTAACACTTTGCTATGTATATTGGGTCTTTGTACATTCTGCCTGATTTTACCTTAAATTTTGAATATTTTTGGCTATGTAACATTAACAGTTGTAAGCAGTGTTTTCTTTTTAGAAATATAATTGTTTCTGGACTTTGAGATAGTAAATATATTTCTTGCCATTGTGCTAAGGCAAAACACTTAATTTATCTTGCTGTGTCTTCCAATGCACACTATGTATATAGAAATAAATCAGTGATGCTGCTGGGGAAGAGAAAACATGAACTAAAATTTAGTCTTTAG
>JANHFO010002147.1:44540-55473 GCA_032468095.1 Pareas carinatus
GCCCACCCCTGTAATTTATCATATATGGACACAGGTTCACACAAGATTAATTGTAGATATAATTTAAAGAGATATTTCTGAGCACTGAAGATAACTTCTACTTGATGAATTACTATATAGTTCGGATTACAAATGATTAAAGGACAGAAATGGTTTTCAAAGACATTTTTGGAAAAAACCTAGAAGAAATTGATATAAGAAAATTTAATACAGATAAAGGGGGCAGTTATTCCAATAGATAATTTTTGTGTGAAAATATTTGTGAACAAATGCAAATTATTTAAATGAATGAACTGGACATTTGTAGGGATGACAAGGATACAGAGGCATTGTGGCAAGGCAGACTAACATTATTCCTGGATTGCAGGGGCGTCATGTTTTGAAAGATAACTGGAACTAAATTCAGGACTGAGAAAAATCTCAGCAGAATAAAGAAGATATGGAGTTTGCCCATATGTTCTCCAAACAGCTGATTCTTGTGAGTAGGTGGCAACAGCAGCTGTTGCAATCAACTGGAAGTCAAAGGTTTCATTATTTTCCAAAGCATAAATGCAGCTTTTAATGCATTTTGACCAAACCTCATTTTAAAAAATCACTTGCAAAGTTTACTTTTTCTGCTTCATTACAATTGAAAAATCTTCAGAACTTTAGGATTACCATTTCAAAGGGAGCTAACCTTCGATCCATTTAAAAAGAAAGAAGACTATTTGTTCGAACTTTGTAAGATTTTTATGCATTTGTAATACACAGCAAAGGCATGATTTTAGAGATTCTTTTGAAAATGTTTAAATGTAAGGCTTTCTGAAATTGATTTAAAGAAAGACTTTGAAATGAATTTTAAATATCTTTTAGTGTGCAAAAAAATTGTTTGCATTTCAAACTCAAAACAAGATATTGAAGGTTGATTATTAGAACACAGATGGATACTTTAAATGAAATTTAAACCTCCAGTCCCCCCGATGTTCCCATTCCCCCTGTGTTTGCCCATGCCCTCTGCTGATGCCCTCTCCCACTGTGGATGTACTAGCCTCACAAACGATGTTGCCTTCCTGTAGATGTCCCTGTACCGCATGGATGACATCATTCCCATGGATGATGCCAGCCCTCCACGGATGACCCCCAAAGACAACCCCATGAACGAACTGTTCCATGGATGCTTTCATCCCGCCACCTCCAGGGCGACCCCAGGAGCCAGATCCAAGGAGTCCACAGGCCAGACCTGGCACATGGGCCTTCAGTTTGAAAGCCCTGGTGTAGATGAACTGTCAAATCTGCTTGGTGGTTGCATCCACCATCATCTGCATTTGCAAATAGGTAAAAAAATAAAATGAATGATTTAAAATTGAAACATGGTATTTCCAAATGCATATTGCAATTAATGGCAACACTAGGGAAAAGATGTGATGACAAATCATTCACCACTTTTGCATCTATAGCTATATGAGCAAATCCTTTCCGTTTTCCCCATATTGGTTTGCAGTGGTTATTTCCATAATTTTCCTCTTGTAGTTCTCCTGGTGCAATTGCCAACTGATGTCCTTGTTTTAGAATATCTACACACTTTTCTCTTGTTGGATGAACAGAGTAATGGAGTGAGTGGCACAGATTTATTGCTGTAAAAAGCAGACATAAGACATCATTCTATTCTTGCTTGTAAAATAAAACAGAATATATGTTTTTCCACCATGATAATTTAACTAAGTTTTTGAAGAAGAAAAATTGGGCTTCCCAAGTCTGTTCCAAGTCAGGACAATTCTGGACATTCTGCTTAAAATCAGGCATGGAAATCTTTTCTTCCTTGCTAATGTCCATTCTTTTTAAAAAACTTCACTGTCCTTTATTTTAATTAAAAACCAATCAATTGTAGATTCTTTGCAAGAAACCCACTTTCCCTTTCCCTCTGCTAGAACCTGGTCAATATTGATTGACATCTCCAAGCTTCATCTTCAGGCTGACTGGGATGAAGAGAGCAGGAGTATTAGTTCTATCTGAGGACATTAATCTTCTAAAATTTTGGCAAATGAGCTTCAAGAACATCATCACCACTTATTTCAAACACTCCTCTTGTAGTTTTTCCACAAGTAAAATATCAGATATGAGTAAAGCACACCACACCAGACTCCAAAGAGCCTAAAGAGATTGTGCTACTTTCTAACATAGCAAATTATTTTCTTCCACTTAATAAAACTTTTAAAAATGAGGATTGTTTATATATAAGACATTCTACACTTTATGAACTTTGTGGGAGGGGAATGTGTATGGAGTCATACAGGAGAAGATGACAAAATAGCTACATGTGTGAGAAAAGACAGCACTCCTTTAACACTTCAATAGAAGTGCTTCTTTCATGCTTCATTTAAGGATTTCCACAACATCACACACCATAAGATAAGGAATAGTCTCACAATCTTGATAGATAAGGAAACTCTCTGATCTACTGAAACAATGAGTATTTCCTCTCTTAGTTTTCTCTAAGCTAACCTGCTCAGAGAACTTCTAGCAGAAGAGAGATAAAAGCAATATAATAATCCAGGTAATCTAACACTATCAGTCTCTCTTCTTGGCCTTACCCATAAATGAAAGGAAAATAGCACTAATATTGTTATGTCTTGGGGGAACCAATTGGGAGGGAATTCTAGAATGTGGGAATTCCCACACAGCTGATTGGCAGGCTGCCCACTGAGAAATGGTTTAAAGAGAACAGCCTGCCCACAACCATCGTTCCTTTTGTGCTACACCACTACCAATAAAAGTACTGGAATGAATCTGCCTCCACCTCATCCTTACAAACCCCAGATACTAGCGATCTAACATGGGTGACGAGGAGGGCCACAGCAAGAAAGGCCACATTGGGAAAGTTCGCAGGGCTTCAGACCAATTGCCACGAAGAACCTAGTGGAAAACTGTGAGTAACTGCACCAAACCCCCATGCTGGGCAACTAGCAAGAGCCGAACTGACCAAAGGAGACACGACAACCAGCCAGCAGACATGCACCAGATGAGAGTTGCAAGAAACAGCGACTCCAACATCAAGAATCTCATGGTCACCATCGACATCTGGGAAACCCCCTGCCTAATGGAAATAGACATGGGATCAGTAGTTACCATAATGTCCTAGAAGACACTCAAGATGGTAAAGTCCGACCTACGACAAGAAGACATTGGCAAAATGTTTGCCATGCTTAAAGACTACCAGGAAAATTTTAACCAATCCTGGGCCAGCTGCCACTGGTCTGAAGGCACAATCTGGTCACTGTGATGAGATCCAATCTACTGACCCTACTCAGCCTCGATTGGTTCAACACATTGGGACTGGGAGTCATGGGCTGGGAGTCATCCACATGGTTCAGCATTCAAGTATCGATGACCTCAACAGGGAATTCCAGAACATGTTCAACTTCCAACTATGCAAGTACAAGGGGACCCCTATCTCATTTAACCTTGATCCAGCCATAAACCCAATCAGACTTAAGCCGTGGCATGTCCCCTTTGCGCTGAGGCCAGGGGTAGATGCAGAACTTGATAAACTAATAAAACAGAGGGTGCTGGAACTGGTTGACCATGCTAACATGTATTGTAACCCCATTGAAAAGCAATGGCTCAATTTGAATATGCGTGGACTACAAGTGCATGCTAAACAAGGTGTTGCAGCAGAGCACCTATCCAGTTCCAGTAGTCCAGCATCTACTACACTCCCTGGAACCAGGAAATTTTTTCACAAAATTAGACCTGGTCCATTGATACCAACAACTCTCTGTAGATGGCACTACAGTGGAAGCCCAGACTATAGTCACACACAGGGAACCTTTAAGTGCAGTCACATCCAATTCAGGGTCAGCATGGCCCTGAGGATCTTCCAAATCATCATGGAACACCTATTATATAAAATCCCTGGGGTAGTGCTATACTTCGATGAAGTACTCGTCACAGCCGAGAATGATCTCCAACTATACAAATGCCTCAGGAAAGTGCTAACTTGTTTCAGATATGCAGGACTACACCTAAATCAAGAGATACAGGTGGAGAGAATATTAGAAATGTTAGAGGTTTTGAGAGTTGATTCAATACATGGATGATCTTTTGCTCTCAGGAGGAAAGAGGAATGAGGTAGAGACAGGAACAAAAGAGTTGTTGAATTTTCTTCGCCAACAAGGGCTAAGAGTGACATGGAAGAAATTGCAATATGTAGAAACTGAAGTGAAATACCTAGGACGTCTAATTAGTCAGGGCTGTAAGAGAATAAATCCTGAGAGAATAGAAGGGATTGTTACACAGCTGATACCTGAGAACAAGGAGGAGGTTTGGAAATTGTTGGGTTTGGTAGGCTATTGTAGATTGTGGATAGACAATTATACAGAAAAAGTGAAGTTTCTGTATTATAAATTGCTGGAGGATGAACCATGAAATGTCAGGTGGAGGGAAGGTGATATAGAGGATTTGAGGATTTGAAAAGGACTTTAACACAGGCACCTGTGTTGAGCTTACCTGATTTGAATAAACCATTTCACCTATTTGTAGCTGTTGAGGATGGCATGGCAAAGGGTGTATTATTCCAGATACTGGGCTGGACTAGGAAAAAAGAAACCAGTAGCTTTTTTGTCAAAATTGATCTGCTGTGCGTGGTTGGCCTTTATGTATACAAGCTGTAGCAGCCACTGCTATATTAGTGGAAGAAAGTAGAAAACTAACTTTTGGAGGTGCTCTTGTTGTGAACAGCCCACATCAGGTGAGAGCAATCCTGATGCAGAAAGCCCATAGTGGCTTACTAATTCAAGGATTTTAAAATATGAGGTAATCTTGTTATTTCAGAAGAACATGATTCTCTCAACTGACAGGAATTTAAACCCAGCAGAATTCTTATCTGGGAAGAGAAACAAATGAGAAGCAATTGAACATAATCGCATTGAAGTCGTAGATCTACAAACCAATGCCTGAAACTATTTGGAGAATATTCCAATAGATGGCGTGCTAACCTATTTATTGATAGGTCTTCTCAAGTTGAGAAGGGAATTAGATTGAATGGAAATGCTGTGATCAATGGAGACACAGAGGAAACATTGGATGGTGGAAAGCTGCCCACTGTCTGGTCCGCACAAACATGTGAAGTCTTTGCTTTGTTACAAGCTCTAAAATAATTGGCCAATGAAGTAGGCAATATTTATATAGATTTCAAATATGCTTATGGAATTCTATACACTTTTGGAGAAATATGAATGGAACGAGGGCTTATAACAATCAGAGGGAAAGGAATTAAACAAATGGATTTAATCAAAGCAGTGTTGACTGCTGCTAAAGGACCAGAACAGCTAGCAGTAATTCATATAGAAGCACATCAAAAAGGAAATCTAAACAGATAAGGGGAACAATTTAGGCAACCAAATGTTTACTGGACCCGTGTCCCTCCTGGTTGGTACTGGCCTCCCGGTAAGAGATGCGAGGTCGCCTTGAAGGAGGCAGTGGTGAGGCCCTTACTCAGGAAGTCTTCACTGAACTCATCTCTTTTAAGTAGCTATCATCCCATCTCCAACCTTCCCTTTGTGGCGAAGGTTGTTGAGAGTGTGATTTCTCGGCAGTTTTCTTGGTTCCTGGATGAAGCTGTCTATCTGGATCCAATCCAGTTCGGCTTCAGATCTGGGTACAGCACCGAAACTGTATTGGTTGCATTGATGGATGATCTCTGGAGGGCCCAGGATAGGGGTTGTTCCTCTATCCTGTTCCTATTAGACCTCTCAGCGGCTTTTGATATCATAAACCATGGTATCATGCTGCGCCGGTTGGGGGGGTTGGGAGTGGGAGGCACCATTCTTCAGAGGCTCTCCTCCTACCTTTCTGGCCAGACGCATACAGTGTTAACAGGGGAACAGAGGTCGACAGCATGGGGCCTCACTTGTGGAGTGCCTCAGGGATCTGTCCTCTCGCCTCTCCTGTTCAACATTTATATGAAGCTGCTGGGTGAGATCTGCGGCTTTGAGATGGAGTATCATCAGTACGCTGATGATACTCAGCTGTACATCTCCACCACAGGCCACCCCAACGATGCCATCGAGGTGATGTCCCAGTGCCTTGAGGCCATGCGGATCTGGATTGGGCGCAACAGGTTCAGACTAAATCCCTCCAAGACTGAATGGCTGTGGCTTCTGGTGTCTTGACATAGTCAGCTCACTCCATTGCTAACTATTGGGGCAAGATATTGGCCCCCACGGAAAGGGTCCGCAATCTGGACATCCTCCTGGATGCACGGCTGTCCTTGGATGACCATTTGGCAGCCATCACCAGGGGGACCTTTTGCCAGGTTCACATGGTCCGCCAGTTGCACCCCTTTCTGGATCGGGACGCTATGCGCATAGGCACTCAAGTGCTCGTCGCTGCCTGTCTGGACTACTGTAATGCTCTCTACATGGGGTTCCCCCTAGGATGCATCCAGAGGCTTCAACTGGTACAGTATGCGGCTGCGTGGGGGATTATGGGGCCCAGGGCAGTGCCTATGTGTTCCCTCTCCTGCACGAGCTGCACTGGTTGCCGGTGGGCTTCCGGGTGTGTTTTAAGGTGTTGGTGACCACCTTTAAAGCACTCCATGGTTTAGGGCCCAGATATTTACAGGACCGCGTTCTACCAGCTAATACCTCCCACCGACCGGTTCGCTCCCACAGAGAGGGCCTCCTCGGGGTGCCGTCGGCTGGCAACCCTCAGGGGGAGAGCCTTCTCTGTGGCAACTCTCACCCTTTGGAATGACCTCCCCCCCTGAGATTCGAACTATTTCCGACCTCCATGCTCTCCGCCGTGCAGTAAAAACACATCTTTTTAACCAGGCCGGTTTGGCTTAGCTCATGCCTCCCACCTACAAAAATTTTATCCTATATGTTGATTCTTAATCTTGGTTTTAAATTGGTCTTAATATTGGGCTTGTTTTAAATTTTTCAGCCGTTTTAAATATTTCCTTTTAAATTGTTTTAAATTCTTGTAAATTGAATATTCTTCTGTTTTACAGGCTGTACACTGCCCTGGGTCCCTTTGGGGAGAAGGGTGGTATATAAATTTGTAAATATATAAATAAAAAATAAATATACAATTAAGAAGCATTGTTTTAGTGCCAAAGTCTTTACTGTACTTTTAAAATAATATTTTTAAAAGAAAAATGGTACTTTTACAAACAAGTAAAATTGGAAAAAAATTAAAAATTGGTACAGAAATATATACATAAGTGGAAAAGGAATAATCAAGTTTATACAGTTCATGCTAAGTATATATGTTGGATGAAACACATGATGTTAGGACATTTCCTTTCATACCGCATATTCCAACAAATAACGATCAGCATTTCATTAGAATAGACATTGAAGCTGTTTCTACAACTTTAACTTTTATGACAGTCTAACAATAGCACCAAGAAATGACTTTTTCCTAGGAGATGACCTGATTTTTAATAATTCTGAGTTCTATAGGATAACAATCTGGAGTACCACTGAAGGAGAAACAATTTCCTTTTCTTCAGGCAGTGCTTGATGGATCTCATGCCACGATCAGGTTCTTTCTGATTTTACCTGTGTCCTAGTCGATGATTAGGATCTTCTGTTAAGTGTATCATGAAAAGCATTTGTAGTATTTTTCTTTTTATGGTTTGAAAAACAGGATTATTTAACTGGCTTTGAGTCTCCATGTTTTTTATTATTAAAAACTCACATATTTTTAAATAAATGGACAGATGGAAAGTAAACTTAAAGTCTGATGCCTATTTCTGACTCTTTTTTATAACAAGGAACAGATACATTTATAGCTTATTAAATTATTAGACAGTAGCAATGTGTAAAATGAGATTAATGCTGTAATAATGTATATTACAATATACTGATTTAGAACTTGACATATCTTGAGTTATATAGTACAAATTAGGAGAAATTTTTCTTGTTTCAAAAAAGATAGAAATGTTTCACCTTATTTATTTTGAAACCATTAGGTTATATGTACTATATAAAAGTATGTTCAAGCCCATTTTCCAAGTGGTTGTAGGTTGAAGCAACTTCCATTCATTTATGCAGGATGCTTTGTTTTTCTCCTATCCTGATCAGAGAGAAATAACAGTTGCATGTGACATGACAAATTATCTTGTGCAACAACACTTCACATAAGACAATTCCAGCCTGGAGGACTCCAGTGGTCAGATTGTCCCTAACCTTCTCAGTGCAAGATCTATCTGTAGTCCTTGACTATTCATGATTTGGTGGTGGACAAACAGACAGGCCAAAGTAAAAAGATGTATCATTGGTATGAGACTAGAAAAATTAGTATGTATAAAAGTACTTCATATCTATTTTTATTTTTTCAAATAAAATAAAATATCTATGTTGGAAATGTGAACAAGAAGGGTCAAGAAAAAGAGGCAAAACATGTTTATATCTCCTTCCTTATTGCATCAATAGTAGCCCTGCTTAGGGCAGATGATTTTCTTTTCAGGAGGAGCCCAATATCAAGAATTGCCATCTGGCCATAATCACTGTTTAGCCCAAAACATGGATGACAACACTGCTTTATTCATTCCAATCTTAACTTCACAGTCCCAGATCGCAAGGCATTGAGTGGGCTACTGTCTTGCCATATTACCCGGGTCTCTTGGACTATAACTCGGCTGAAAGGAATAGGATGACTCATCTTTGGGATTGGGCACCAAAGTGGAAAACTACTGCAGTGAGTGTGTGCCGTCTTGGACCTCTGGTACCTGGCTTTTGGTACCATTGGCTATGGCACCCTTTTGGACCGTATGTGGAGAATAGATATGGTGTGCAATAGGGTCAATCTTCTTCCTCGTATTTTTTAATATCTACTTGAAGCCATTGAAGGAGATCATTTGATATTTAGAGATTCAATAACATGTATATGTTTGCATCCTTACCCTGAGCTATGTTGGAGGTGCCACAGAAGTCCTGTCCTTGTATGTAGAGGCTGTGAGAGTCTGGATAACAGGGCACAAACTAAAGTTGAACTGAAACAAGGCAGAGTTTATCCATCAGGACTCTTGTTTCCTCCAGTGCTATCTTTTGATGGAGAAGCATTACCTCTGAAGAAAAAGACGCATAAATTGGAATCATAGCTGATGCTGTAGATGCAGTTCTACATATGTAGGAAGACCTTGCTGTCATGGTTAATTCCCTTGACTATCAGTTTTTTCTACTCAGGGCTCTTTTTAAAAAGACTAGGAAATTACATACAGTCTAAAATGCAGTTACCTGTAACAGCAGGCATTGCAAGTAGATTTCACTGATGCTGTAGCCTGCATTGTATTGACTACTGATAAGTTTCCAAGTGCAATTTAAAGAACTGCTTTTAATCTATAAAGTCTTCTGTTGCTTGACACTAAATTGTCTACAGAGTTCCTTTCTCCGGCTACAATTCATTTGACCTCATGATTTTTCCTGGGTAGAAAGTGCAGGTCTTTTATGATAATTTCCTGATTGAAATTAGAACGTCTTCCTGTCATTCACAGTTAAAAACAGAACTGCTAGAGCATTTGAGAACTACCATATTGTTGTTTTCTATTTTATTTCTAAATTTTCCAGTTTTACTGCGAACATTTTAGCTGCATATGTCTGTGTCTGAACTGCTGAGAGTCAGATTGGATTGCAATATAAGAGATAAGGAAGCAAAAACTACGTCTGCCATTTAATATATGCTTTTCAGGGACTCATATGTACCTTAGTTCTGCTATGTTTTCATACTGTCATGGGTCACTTTCGTATTTTGACATACACAGTTAGCATTTTGACACAGAAAAATAGTTTGAATCTGGTGAGTGATCATCTTCTTTTCCTCCAGTCTCAAAATTCACCAAATGTGCAAGGGAACATCTTGAGCAGGTAGTTACTCATCCTACAGCTGACTAGTAAAAATACAAAGAATGTAATTCAACCAGTGCCCCATTTTGACCTTCGGTAACTCTTGGTGCAACAAATAATCTCTTAAACCCTTCCCTACACAAAAAGGAAATGTTTGTGTTATAAAATTTCTTGCACTCAGATTTGTCAGTATTTTTATGCCTTTGTCTGAGAGAAAGTCTGAAAGATCTGTATATTGCTTTATATGCCACCTTTCTATACTAACAAGTATTCCAAGTAGCTAAGAAATTCAGCAACAAAGTTTAAAACACAGATTAAAATAAAAATGAAATTGGATACTAAAAATCTAACTATTGAAACCTTGGCAAAAGAGAAGCCTGTGTGGATTTTATGAATACTAAGAAAATAGTGGGCCACTACATTCTTTTCATAGACTGGGTAGTTTTACCACAGCAGAAGGCTACGAAAAGGAAAACAATGGCAACAAATATACATTAAAGTATTGAAATCCTCTGAAGACTCCCCAGTCATTTTGAAATATTCTTCTGTTAAAAGCCCTTCTGAAATGTGAAGGCTAAACACTTCTGCCTTTGAGGAGTAAAATTTAAGCTCTAGAAAACAGATGCTGGACAATGTCCAGTGGACATTTGAAACGGAAGAGAGAATCATGGCTGGTTTGAACAGTCAATTAGGAAGTAAAACACAAGTTCCTGCTTATGGTTTGGTCGCAAGTTTTGAAGAAATGCAATTCAGCTTAGACTTTTAAATTTAGCAGTTTTAAATAAGACAGACTAGTGTTGAAAACCAGCTTGGCTTCTTTGAAGGCAGGTGACATTATGAAATGTGGACTGGATTGTATATTCAATCACTAATATTGAAAGAAGAGGAAAATGATTAAATTCACCTTTCTATATAGGGTTTTGTGGCATGCACAGTTGTTATATATCTATCTATACATAAAGATAGTTTTCATCTTATATCAGCATAGAACAGAATACAGATATTGGAAGGGACCTTGGAGATCTTCTAGTCCAAGCGTGTCAGACTCACTGTCATTGCGGGCCAGTGCTAGCCCCGCCACAGCCGGCCCTTTCCTCTCCACCACC
>JANHFO010002147.1:58561-76074 GCA_032468095.1 Pareas carinatus
GCACCCTGAGGAGGCCCGCTCTGTGGGAGCGAACAGGACGGTGGGAGGTATCATTGGGCAGAATGCGGTCCTGTAGAGTTGGAAAGACAAGTCAGACCTGCCATTTTCAGTCTACAGAAAAAAACATTTAAACCATCTTGAAAGGTGGTTATCCAACCTCTTATTAAAATCCTCCAATCCACAAACTGCAGAATCCAAAAACTGCATAGGGAGATTGCTCCACTGATGTACAGATCTTGCTGTCAGAATTTTTCATTAAATAAAATCTAGTAGTTGCAACATTATTTTTATTCTAGTTTCTCTAATCATGGAAATAGTTCATGATCATCTTCCTTGTACTGTCCTTTTAAGTACCTGAACACACAAGTTGTCTTTTCTTCAAACTGAACATCCCAAGTTCTTTTGACTATCCTTTAAAGACATGTCCTGATGTCCCTGTATAATTTTTGTTGACTTCAGTTGGTGTCTTCAACATGTCTCTGTCAATAAGTTTCTGGCAATGGGATGCTCAGAATCATTCAATAGTTTAGGAGTGGTTTCAATAGTGTCAACTGGAGAGAATTACAGTAATGATTTCAAATGTCTTTGAAACCAGGTTGCTTCCTCTGCAGCCCAGAATTGTGTTCTGCTTTTAATTACTATCTCTCATTTCTGACTCAACTTCACCTTATCTTAATGGTCATATCCAAATCTGTCAACTAGTGTTTCCAAGCCACAAATCCTCCCATTTTATTTAACTTTTTCCTACCTAACTATAATATCCTTACATTTCTCCCTTTCAAATGATACCCTTATTCCTCTCTGACAGTCTTCCAACCTGCCCAGGCTCTTTCTGTCATCCTGGGTGTTGCCCAGACTCCCAGTTGCCAAAATAATAGGTAAATTGCAGTCTGCTGGCTAAACAGATCAAATGGTACCCAAAGGCAGAATGGATCTCCCAACTGGGTCATAAGGGAATGTTATAGTATAAAGATATTATATGAACCAACTTGCTTTTGAGGAGTCTTCATTAGAAGGACCTACTAATAGGAAATGATAACACACAAAAAGCAGATTTTGAAGATCTTGTTTATTTTATTTATTCATGCAACAGTTTCTTTAGGGAGAGGGTGTTGAAATGTACAGTCTGCTGTATCCTTTTGACATTAGTTTCTTCTTGTTCTTCTGCATTTTTAGACCTGATAGTGCATGCTATCTACTCTCAGCAGTGGACTGCTTGGCATATATTCTCATTAATTCCTAAAACAGAAACTTTGTTACATACTAACTGCAGCAGATTAGCTGGTATTGGCTCAGGGTGACTGCTTCTCCTGAATCCATATGAACCCAGCTGCATACAGAAACGGTTTGAAGTTTTTGAGTCATGCATCTGCTACCCTTCTTTTTTTTGAAGCTGAGATAACCAATCATAAATGAAAAGCTCAGAGAGAGTACATCATACATAAACAGGATGTTTGTGAGAGGCAGTTCCAAATGTTGCTATAGTTGCCATGGTGCATGGAAAGGAAAGATTTCCCTCATGTAGTGTAATATTTGTTTCTGTCCTGAGGGTCACAGATCATCACATCAGATCATCTCTTTGTAACAAAAATTTACTGTAGCCAGTCTCCGACAAGTAGATTGTAGATAGCATGAACTGAGGGCTCCACTGGGATGCTTACGCAGGCTGTATTCCAGCCTCTATGGTCATTTTCAGAGGGCAGAATCCAGTCTTGCAGAACTGCCCCTGACTATGAGATCTGGGAGATTGTGTTTGAACAAGATTGCTCTGGAATCAGTCTTACAGGACTTTTTGGACGGTGTAGGCTGAAGTATTCAGCTCATCTGGGAAAAAGTTCCATTGAACTCAGTGGGACTTGATTTTGAGGAGACATATAGGACTGAACTCCATTTTTTCAAAGCACCATCATCTAGTTTGAGAATCATCCATCAATCACCCTGGGGCATTTTGAATGAATAATGACTATGACTTCTGAATAAAAGGCCAAATATGAGATCTAATTGTAAATTGATTTAACTCAACCTTGCAAGCAAGTTACTTGTGTTAATAATTTATGGTCTTGAAAAACAAGTTTTTACAAACTCCTTTGCCTACTTACTGGAAGGTAATTCTTATTTGTCACAAATAATTGAGACAGAATCATACATGAGAAAATGGAAGTTGAATCTATGTAGCATGGGATGTAGCTGAGGCTGCTCCTTCAGCATATTATTATTTTTTGGTCTTAACCTCTGAATCTAAACTGGAAGTATAAGCTGCCTGTCTAATAAGACTTTTTTGTCAGCAGTTCAACCACTAAAAGTTCTGTTAGTAAAATGGTTTTCTTGTTGAGTAGTAATGCTGAACAGGAAGTGTGATTATTTTTTTAATCATTAAGATAATGTTACACAAAGAAACAAAATAGAATATTACATCACCAGCGGTGCTGCTACTAAAAATTTCTAAAGAAACTATAGCTAGTTAGGAACGGCTGGAATCATCTTCTGAAATAGGAAATATAAGAAACCACAAAGAAACAGTGTTTCACTAATACCGAAGCCTGGCTTAAGCTCAGAAATAGAGTGACTTTTGTTAACTTACTCAACTAATTAGATGAACTCATCGAAGACAAACTATTAACTATTATTAACTAAAACAGCTGAACAAAGCATCCAGATTATTTTTTGATAAAATCAGAAAATGACATGTCTTTGATTTCAGAAGATTTGACATTAAGTCATTTCAGGAAAACAGGCATTAAGTCATTGAGGGTGCATAAATATGATTTGTCAATTATGATTGAATTGCCATACAAGGCTACACAATATTGTAGAGTTGTAGTGGTCAGGAATCACACCTGGGATCAAAGGCCTGCAAAGTAAATGGAGCTGTATCACAGCAGTAGAAGACTAATGGTTTGAAGTTTATTTTGTGATTTTTGAACTATTATATGCCTATTTTAGGGTTAACTCTTAATTGTTTTGAACTTCAAAATGGAGAATTGTGAAGTCAGTTTTCAGCAAACATGAGTTGAAATAAAGGGCATTTGAGAGTTACAGTTTGTTCCTTATTTTTTTAGAGTTATAAAATAACTATTTATTCATTCCACTTTTACAATCTTGCAACCCTCAACTGTTACAAGGTCACATCAGAATTAAAATAACTTTTAAGCCAAGTTGCAAAAACAAAACCAAAGTAGAAGATAAAAACACTGAGAAAAACAAGAGGCAAGGATGGCTTTACAGAAACTCTTTGAAAAAGCTTTAATTTTAATAACTTCCTAAAAGCTTCCAAGAAGGGGGGGACGGTCTAAGAGGAGAGCTTATTCTACAGAGAAAAAGCACCTTCTAGCTACAGCTCCCCAACAACCTTGGTGTGGAGCAATAAGTAGCCCTCCTTACATACTGAACCATCTAATAGAGGAGGCAGTCCCATAGGTACTAAGCCATAAACGGCTTTATAAGTTGTATCTATATTGATTCATGTTGTAACCAACCCTTTGTCTCATGACTGCAGTGGGTAGAATATAAATTTAATAAATAAAAATAGATTAAATATCGCTTTACATTCCATTCAGAATGAAATCAATAAGCAGTGCTTATAGTATAGATTTAATGTATTCCTTGTGTCAAGAACCAGTTAAGACATGAGCTGCTGTAATTTACAGTTAGCTTTTAAAGGCAGCATCATATAAAGCACATTATAGTAATCTATCTGGGCAGTGATGAAGGGTATGAGTTAGTGTTGTTAGATCCTGCACCAGATAAAGATAGAGTTTAGAGCACTACTCAAAGCTGGACAAATGTCCTCCTAATCACAGTCTCCCTCTGCTGTTCAAGAAGGACCCTCAAATTACAAACCTATTCCTGACAGGTAGTGCCTGCCATCTAGGAAGAGCTCCTGTGTACAACCAGCAACTCTGTCTTGCTTGGATTTGACTTGAGCCTGTTCTCTTCCATCAATCCTCACAGCTGTTGAGCACCAGGATACAATATCAACAGTCCCACAGTAGTAGTGATATATAGTTGGGTGCCATCAGTATACTGATGATAACATATATTAATTCTTAATTGAGCTCCCCCAGAGTGTTCATATAGGTGTTTTAAAAAAGGAGACATGAAGTGATCCTTGGGGAATTCCATAAATGAGAGTCCAGTGGGCTTACCTTTCTTTTCCAACTATAAGACTGAAATTATCCACAAAGGAACAAGTGGAACCACCCCACAACCCAGGATAGCAATATATAGTTGGGTATCATCAGGTTCCATACATTGAATTTTCAGTTGACCCACCCACCTCCAAGTTAGTAACCTCAAATACTACCAATGTGAGAGCTAATTTCATTTACCTTTCTTATTGCCATGGAGTAGGTCCAAACATGGTCATGTGCCTGAGCTCAGTCAAGTTTGTGTTTCATCTTTTTCTATCAGCAATCCAGGCACACATGTGGCACTTCATTTTCCAGGGAAATGTTTGAGAACAACCAAGTTATATGCCTCATTCAATTCCTTGTGCCAGTGATCTGTCAAGTAGCATTTGAGTACAGAAGACAAAGCATCTTCTCCAATAAATTAGGAAAGGCTATCACTAGGAACCTGGTGGGATGAGTGACTACTACAAAATCATGAAGCTCTTTCAGGGATCCTGTGTCATAGTTTAAAAGAGACTAGTGGTACCTTTACAGATTCAGATATCTGATTTTGTTGCCTGGCCTGGTTCCTTATTTTATCATGTTTGTTCCCTTCATTCTTGTGAGAGTCTGGTTCAAGTTGGGTGATTTATGCAAGTATGGACTTTTCACCCTGTGCCTAAGAAAGTTCAGCATCATTGTTCAGAATGTGTTGTAATTTGTTAGTAATATGATTGAATGAAGTGAGCTGTGAATTGTAGTTATTGGCCGATGTTGTTCTCCTTTCTTTTTGTGGTCTGTTTTTTAACAGATGCTCCTTGGGAATTTATTTAGTTTTATTGATTTTTCTATTGGCAGTAGATTTTGAGAGAAAATCAAAATGATATCATAGTTTTGGATTATTTGTTTCCATTTATAATCGAAATAAAATACACTTCCCTAGTGTTGAGTATCCCAGGAGATGATAATTTACAATCAGAGTGGGTAAATGTACAAAAAATTGTACAAAACTGAGGCTTGCCAAAATCTCGCTCATGTGTGAATTTTCACATTACATTTATGTTAATATTTGTTGGGTATTTGTGTGTCTCCAGTAGAAGAGAACATATGAAGGTCAGGGTTGAACTGCAAAGTCATTGGAGCTCTTGGAACATGGTTGTTTCCTTGCATCCAACTAGGTAATATGATGGTGATGATGATACCTAGTCGGATAAGAAAATGTCCACAAACAATCAAGCCCAGAGACACCGTGTACTCCAAATTTGTGTGTCTGTATTGTTGCAAGAGAGAACAGGATACTAAAGAGTAAAAGGAACAGCTGAATGACAATCCTGTACAGCTCCAGTCCTTGCTTCCCAGGGAGAAAGTGACAGAAATTGACAGTTGGGCTACGTTTTGGCCTGTGACTTCCTTTGAAACATGTCCATGCATGTAATCCTAATGTGTAGAAGGACAGAAAACATGCTTTCAAACATCCTGGAATTCTCCTCATAAAAAACATCTGACAAACATTCTCAATAAAACCACACTGTTCCATTTTGAAAGAGGAAGAACATTTCTGAAGAATAAGAAGAAAAGTATGCCGTTTTCTATTATATCTAAGCAAAATATACTTCTTTGGAAAAACTGCATCTTGAAGTTGTATGATCAGCCTCTTTTTTTCTTAAACCCCTTTATTTGCAATAAAAGCTAATAGGGGAAATGGAGCCTTTTTCCAGGTAAAAAGGAATTAGGAATGTGTAGATAGAGTGGACTTTTTGAATCTGGCGCTCTCCAGCCATGATGGACTATCATCCCAACCAGCATGGTCAAGGTGGTGGGGATTCTCCTGTAACATATATGGAAGATGTTAGATTGGAGAAGACTGATCCAGGGTGTACTTAGCATCTATAATAATAAATACTTTTTATTTGAGCGTTGAAACGTATTATCTCCTCTTATCTGCACTTCACATTTTGTTGGGTCTAAGAATAATATATGAATTAATGTGTTAATTAACCTTATTTTGATTTAACTAACCCATAGTTACAATTAGTCTTCGCTTCTGTTACTCCTAGTACTCAGGCTTAAAGTGCCTATTTGTTGCTTTTTTGTATATTGCTAAAAATGCCTTAAACTAACTGTCTGTATACAGAAGCTCAAAATTATGCCATTTTTCAGTTTTAGACATCTTAGAGTGGAATAGCATTTTCTTCTCAGTGGAAAATAGTACACGTATTAGAATATTAAGTACATTATTCAAAACAATGTATCCTAAAGACTTTGGGTGACAATCTCATGTTGAGGAGAGATTGTGGGAAAATCTAGATTTTTGCTGCTCAGTGCGGATAAAGATGGATGATCTATGAACCAATAGAAAGCCTACTATGTGCTTGATTTCAACCTTTAAATGCCCGAGTATTGTATATTTTGTTACTTACATTGGTTTTAATAATCTCCTCTGCTTGTACAAGGTTTTAAGCTCATTTTTCTTGTGTTTTAGCACGTGCTGTAACTGTTTTTATTTTTGTAGTCTGTTCAGGAATAGAAACATAGTATATAAGAGGCTTCAAAGAAATACACATATATTGTGTATAATTCCATCAAATCTAAATGCAAAACAAAATTAGCCTGTTTTTTTTTTAAATCGGACTTTCAGTTCAAGAAGCCTAATACAGAGGTCCCCAACCTTGGTCCTTTAAGGCTTGTGGACTTCAACTCCCAGAATGCATGGCTGGCTGACGAATTCTGGGAGTTGAAGTTCACAAGCCTTAAAGGGACCAAGATTGGTGACATCTGGTCTAATACACAATAATACCTTGTATTTTTGATATAGAGAATTGATTCAAATGTTTGGGAAAACATACATTCAGACATTGGTGTCAAACATGCAACAATTGTTTTCAGTTTTGCTTCACATCTAACCGTTGTGCCGTTGTAACTTTGAAAAGTCACTGAAGCAAATTGTTGTAATAGAGGACTATTTGCACCTCCTTTTTGGTTTCTAGAGATGATAGTTGAAGGTCTAATAACTTGCAAGGGCATCCCTTGGGTTAGTTGGTTTGAAAATAGTTGCTTTATAAGTGCAGTTCAAGATGCCAGTTATCCCTTTAAAACCCTAAATGGCTTGAGGCCAAATTATCTATAGGGTTGCTTCTTCCTGAGGATATCTTTCTATTCTATTAGGTTAGATAGGCTCTGCACACTCCAGGTCCCTTCCTTTAAATGTTGCCACTTGGTGGGACCTCAGAGATAGAAGTTTTCTGTGATTGTTCCAACTCCTTGAAAGCCCTCCTGTCAAGATTAACCCCCCCTCAGGCTTATTTGCCTCCAGAGTGCTCTAAAGACCTAGCTCTTCACCCAGATATTGAGCTGTTATACAAGTGAGTCCAGCAAATATAAATGTAGAATTAGTAGAATGTTCTATTTTTATTGAAAGTCATGGCAAACTATTTAGCATTGCCATGTACAAGGTAAGCAGCCATATAAGTTGTCTAAATAATATAAAGTCACTTGGCTAAAAGATAATAGCTGACATTTACAAAAGTGATTTTTGATTTATGTGGAAATAATTATGAGTGCAGGACAGTCAGTATTTGCACTAAATTGAATAAATATAATTAGTTTGAAATTAATATAGTCTCTCTGTTTCATAATAATGATGTTTTTTCAGGAAAAAGACCCTTACTCTTAATACTTAACTGTATAGAATCTGATAACATGTTAATTTCCTCTTCATATTCTCTCCCCCCTCCATTTTTGTTTCATAATGGTTCTACTGAGGTGACAAACACATAATCTTCAAAAATGTTAATAAGTAGGGATGGTATTTAAAATCCTCTCTTGTCTTTGGATCTTTTGTACTTCTCTAAACCAATCACATTACTCTTTTTTAATAAAATGTTTTCAGGTTTCTTGCAGTGATTTTTCTTTAGACAACAATTGTTATTACCCCATTTCCCGAAAGTAAGACATCCTCCGAAAATAAGATCTACTTACAGTTTTGCCTCTCACTGAAATATAAGATATCCCCCAATAATAAGGCCTCGGACTTCCCGTTCTGGGCGGCCTCGGTGGAAAAATAAGACATCCCCTGAAAATAAGACCTAGCGCATCTTTGTGCAAAAATTAATATAAGACAGTGTCTTATTTCCGGGGAAACACGGTATTGTTATGGTTCATCGCACAGTCAGCCAACTGTTCAGAATGAATTTGGCATTTTTTGACCGCCTAGAGAGGACCTGGGGTAGGCATATGCGAATGTTTGATGGTATTACAGATAACATCGCAGGATGCAAGCTGTTCCGAGTAAAACTGCCTTTTGCAATTGATGAGGATTTTGTCAGTGCCAGTGGTGTTTAGCTGGTGCTCCATAGGAATTTTTGGGATTGCACTCAAATGTCCTATTTATCACTATTGATACTACTATTGCTTTCTTTTGCCACAGTCATTCTATTTCTCTTTGCAGGTCTTTGCATTTTGTTACTTTCTCCAGTCTTTTCTATTATGTTGTTATTATTAGAACTCTCAACAACTCTGACTGGCTCATAGCAATCAAAGAAATTACAATTAAAAAAACAACAGATAAATGATGTCAAGAATGTCAAAGCAAGTTGTTTCATTCTCCCTTCCCAAAGGTCTGGGTAAAATACACATGTGAAACTCTGCCTTTTATTATGATGCCTGTTTTTAAAATCAGTTTAAGAACAGCCTATAGACCAGGGTTCCCCAATGCTGGCTGGGGAATTCTGGGAATTGAAGTCCACCCGCCTTAAAGTTGTCAAGATTGGGGAACCCTGCTATAGACTCTGAATGGGAAAACTATAGATTGGTTATAGATTGGTTAAACTATAGATTGGTTCATTCACTTAGGGCAGCTAGGGCAAGGAGTGCTTTCATACAATTGCTTCTGGTGTCCTAGCTGTGTTTCTTTTTGATCTAGTCAGATTTGCTGATAATTATCCACCCCTTAGCAACGTCCTATTCTGATGATTACAACACTGTGCAGAGCTGTCCTTGGGGGTGGGGGAGAAATCTCTTGAAGATGAACTTGCTACAAAATGTTGCAGAGTGATGATAACTGGGGCTGAGTGCGTGGATCATACGAGGCCTGAAAGATGTACTGAAAGTTCTGTATAGGTTGCCAATTGTTTACCAAGAACAATTCAAGGTATTGTATTTAACGCTCTGAAAGCTTAAGGCCCGAGTGTCTTAGGGATGATCTCTCTGGTTACAAACCCGTAAGGTTCTTCTTAATATTAGCAGCAGAAACCCTTCTCGGTATATCCCTGCTGTCATGGACCATCTTTTGTCAAGTTGGTGGGGACCTTTTTTTGCATAAGTCCTAGACTTATGGAAAGCATTTTCTTGGAAATTGTATGTGAGGGGCCTCCATTCCCCCAGAATTAGGAAATCTTTTAACATATATCTTTTTCACCAGATATATGTCTGAGTTTACTTATTTATATTGTGTTTTATTGTGTTTGAATTTACTTCTATCCTGCCTTTTCCAATTGATTAGAATGATTAGAACTCATACTTTTTCTACACCAAATTGACTTTTAATTATTAGACAGTTTGAACGTTTATGTTATTGTTAAATTTAATCTGTGTTTGTTTATTAATCATGCTCCCAGAGCAGAAAGGTGTGGTATAAATTATATTTGTTGCAGAAGTGTTTTGGAGATGCAGTGTTGTTAATTGGTGTCTACAACTGCCAGTTTTGCAGTTTGACTGAGGGTCCGGTCCTATCAGATTTCCCTAATTATCTACCTTCCAAATTCATTCAACTGTCATAATTCTCAGTCAAGCATGATATATATTCCCTTGAAAATACAGGCCAATTTTCACAGGGTTTAAGAATTGCTCACATATTAGCAGCAATCATTGTATGTAATCACATCTTTTTTCCTCCTTGGATAACAAGATGGTTTTCTTCCAGAAAGTTTGCAACAAAACACAGATCTAGAGTTTGGTAAATAGGCAGTATACAGATATGTCTAAATAAAACAATAAATATATCACAAAAATGAGATCTTGGAACTGTGGCAGAATTAGATGAGTAGTATTTTCTTCTTGTGGGATGTGTCTCACCTGCCTCCCATCAACTGAATCTAGGTTATCTAGTGAATTTTACAGGCAACCTAATATACAGATCCAATCCTAATCTTTCTAATCAGTTTTTAGTCATTTTACAACCCTTGTAAAAAGATTTTCTATCTTGGTTTTCTCTTTTGATTTGAAGTGCGCTGAACTGTTGACTCACTATTTCCATATGTCTGGACTCAAGTGAGCCATTGTGTTCTCTCATCCATGCACATACACATCTGCACACCTGTGTGTGCACATGGGTTTACACTGTAGCTTACAACCAAGGCTACATCTGTTTGGAAAACTGGCTTCTAAACAATGCTGTTTGCACCCATACCTTACAATAAACATTAGTATGCAGGAGGAGTGGTGGAATCCTAGATTCTTAAGGGGGCATTTTCCCATTGAGGCCAACCCATTGCTAAGGGAAAGAATCCAAATTAAGGTATCCCTGACAAATGGCTGCCTTGCCTTCACTAGAATGGAATGGGACAACTCACCATGACCAACTCGCTGCAGCTGACTTGTCCTGTTCATCTTGCTGTAGCTGACTCATCGCAGCCAACTCACCATGGGACAATTCAGGATAACTCAGGACACGGACAAGAATAATTGCAGCTCACCCCAGCCTCAATGACTTCTAACTTGAGACAGTTCAAATGTAAAGTAAGACAAGGCATGCTGCAATTCACTTGTCCCTCTCTTGAATTATCCCGCATTGAATAGTTCCATGGCAAGTTGGCCTAGAACCTCACTAGAATACATCCAGTGAAGGAGAATCCACCATCTCTTTGTCCTGATCCTGCTCACACACAGACACACACATCATAGGTGGGGTAAAGGTTTTATTTGAGGGTTTTCAAGCCTTGAATAGTCTTCCCCAGAAATCCCTACACCAACAACCATGCAGGGCCCCCCCAAGAGTTCAAAGTTCAGTCCAGGAACAAACTCAATGTGAGACTACAGGGCAAGACAAGTCCACAAGGCAGAGACAAGTCTGTGAAGCAAAAACAAGTTCATGAAGCACAGGCAAAATCCATGGAGTCCAAAGGTCAAGGCATGAGCCAGGATCCAAGGTACATAGTCCAAGTCAGGAAACAAGATTCAAGGTAGGTACATGAAGGCAAAGAAATGGACACATTGTTCCCAGTGTCGTTTCACTCCACTTGCTGAGCTAAATAGCTCAGTGTAGTCCATCAAGAGGGGCAAGGCTGCTTCCTCACCAGTAGTCTATCATGGCCCATCAGAACTCAGGTCAGAGGAGGAATTGGAAGTGGGACCAACCGACAGGTATGACAGTATCCTCTGGAATGTCCAGAGAGTCCAGGGGTTGAGGATGATACTGTCCCAGGCTCTTCCGGCACTGTGGGAAGTGTTCAACCAGTCAGGGAGCCACCTTCCTTCACAAATGCAGGGGAGGATCAACTGTAGACAAGTAGTGGTAATGAGAGACAACAGATCCCCTCTGTTGAGGAACAGCTGCTCTTGTACTGCTAGAGTTGTTTTTTGTGTAACATTCAAATTAGAATCTGCTGCTCTTTAACTTAAATGTTATTAATCAACATCCTTTACCCTGAAATGATGGAAAACAGACCTTGACCTTGTTCTGTGTGATATCCTTTCAAATATTTGAAGAATACTGTCATGTCCACCCAAATCTCCTCAAGGCTAAACATTTCTAGGTCCTTTGATCTTTCTTGATTTTTGAATTGTCAGACTCTGCAGACATGGTTAAAGAAGGATCATTGTTACTGACTAGAATGAAGTTGCTTAAATAGCTTCAAAATAAGAGCATGATCCATTTTTTTTACTCACTGTCTTCCTGTTTTTTTCTTATGACTTTTTGCATCTTTCTTCATAGTTTTTGGACTTGGTACTGACTTGGCAGTTGGTAATTGGCATTCTTTAACTCCCACACCATCTTGAATTTCTTCCTTTTTGGATTAAAGGGCTAAGAGTCACCAAGCCAGTGTGCTGTCTGACAGTGATGGGGTAACCTTTCTTGAAATGATAAGTAGCAGGGCATATAGGGGTCCTTGACACAATCTAGCTGTTCTGAAGGAAGCTTGTGAGATGGGCAAAGGAAAGAATGGTAAGAGATGTTGGGAGCTGGGTGACGTATAAACTGTATGGATGGAGTTTTAAAGGGTGACAGTTGCAGAGAGTAAAGAAGATGACTTTAACAAATAAATGCTTACTTGTTGCCAAGACGACAAAAGCTAAAACATTTTTAAGTCCAGAATGTCCAGGTAACATCTGGAAGCATCTCAGTCAGCTCCTTAATTCATAGAGTTAGTTATAAGAAGAAGCAGAGCAAAATCAGACTTGAAAGATTTTGCTGTAATAATCAGTTTCAATAAAAATAGTTGTAGACATCTTGCAGAATTGATTTCTTGTTCTGGTCTACTTAGTAGGACTCACAAAGCTAAACTAGAGTATCAAGAGAGATTAGCAGAGCAGTGGGAAAAATGGCATTTTTTTCCTTCCAGTTAACTGGATCAATCAACTGTGGATTATGGGTTGAGGACAGGTGCAGCCTAATAACTACTGTGTTTCCCCGAAAATAAGACACTGTCTTATATTAATTTTTGCATCCAAAGATGCGCTAGTTCTTATTTTCAAGAGATGTCTTATTTTTCCTCCGAGGCCGCCCAGAACCGGAAGTCCGAGGTCTTATTTTCGGGGGATGCCTTATATTTCAGTGAGAGGCAAAACTGTAAGTCTTATTTTCGGAGGATGTCTTACTTTTGGGGAAACAGGGTAGTAGTTGAAATAGGGCATCAGAAAGCTGACATTGGTCCGCACCCCTGTTGAGAGACAGTGATACAAGTACTTCTCACTGAGCATAATGGGAGAATACTTTAAAAGATCTCATTTGTCTTGCCTGACTATCTAACTTGAATATTGGAGTTAATCAATACCTGGGAATCATGTTTATAGTTCCACTGCATTGAATGATCCCTGTATCTGGAATTTTTAATTGTTTTGTACTATTGGTAGCCTTTTTGCTTCTTACACTAGAGTCTGAATTCACCAGCAGCAGAAGTAGATTGGGTCTCAGGAAGCTATGGTATATGTTGTAGGAGATCCAGGAGGGCACCTGCTAGGATTAAGCCTGGCTTTAGTTTGGATACGTTCCTGTCTGACTTTTGTTAGAGGCAGTTTTTGTTCTGACTTGTTTGCTTTAGAGGCAAATGTAGAGAAACCTGTTACCCCGTTCTTGGATTGTGACTTGAGACAATGGGACCATTAGAATATAGCTGCACTGATTTCCTGAGAGAAGGTCTCCATCCCCACTCCCAGACCAGAGTCTGAAGATGTCACCAAGTTGGGACATGGGGCAGGGAAGGGAATCTGAACTGTTACCTAGGCGAGAGACAGGTTTGAGCTTTTGGGTCTCCCATGTTTCTGATGAAAATGAGTTGGGGGAGGCACAGATAATTGAGATAGAAGGTTAGCTGTGTATGGTGTGCAGCTTGAAAGATTACTTTGCTGTCATGAAGTAATTGAATCTTGCCTGAAGGTACCTAGTTGAATATTTCCTGTGTTGGATGATTAAGGTGGATGGGAAAGAGGTGCTGCAGGGAGAGAGAGAGAATGGAATTCATGGAAAGAGGTTGTGACTGTAGGGAATTAGGAGGATGACTTCTTCAGCATTCCTGGTCTTGAAAGCCAAATATTGAGGTCCTCATGGACACCTATAGAGGGGTAAGAAAGTTCTTCATCAAAATACTGTAGGAGAACATCTTATTGGATGAACAGTATCTTTTATTTGCTATTGTCTTTGGCAAGCTGAACTGTGCATTAGTATCGAACCATTCAGCCCTCTAGGGTACCACTTATATTTGACATATTAATATTACAAAATGGCTTATAATGTTTTAATGTATACCTTTAGACCAATCAACCTTTAGACCAATCAACAGAAGAACACTAAAATATTTAATAATAAAAATATCAGTAAACTGTATAAAGAACAGTACAAATATCAAAGCAATAAATTAAGACAACCTGTTGAAAACCTGTCAAATTAAAAGGTTTTTGAAGTTCTTGGTGCTCTCTAAACCTGGTTGTTTGTTTGGAGACATTTCATGACCCCACTAGGTAACATCATTGGTGTTAGTGGATGTGGGGTTTGCTCCCTGTTTATATACATATCTTGGCCTGCCACTGTTGATGAAGGTGTGATTTTCTCCTTGGTTTTTCCTTGATTAGGGTATTGTTTCCTGCTTGTTTGTTTATTTGATGTCAGTCCCTTTTTATCTGGGTGTTGGCTCCTGGGGAGGATATGTTCTCTTTTGGTTTCATACTTACGTAGCTTTGGCATCCTTAGCTCTTTAAAATGGCGTGTAAATATGGTGTATCTCTATGTGTCTTTGCAGACACACTGTGCAGACAACAAAGTTGCCGGCTAATCCTCCCTCTGGTAGAATAGGCTATAAATGAGAGCGTTCTTTCTATTTGGCTATTCTCAGCACAGAGACAGGAATGCTTCTCAAGATGCTGGTACCTATGCAGAGACTTCAGTTGGGGATTTGGGTCCAAAGTAACACCAGCACTTTGAAATCTGCTATTAAATAGATAGCCAATATAGCCAGATTTAATCACAGATAGCTTTCTGGCTAATGCTGAAGATTCAGCTCAGTGTTGGGCAAACATGGAGCGCATATATATTGAGCAAGTAAGAACTGCAGTGGCTGAAACAGCATTTTTTCCATTTGGTGGTAGGAGGTGCGTCGTTTTCTCAAAGAAGACCAATGCACTGTTTGCTTCTTTGTTCTCCCCCAAAATCAATAGGATATTGATCCACTGTTTCTTGAAGTTTGCCCTCAAGATTTTGGGGACTTGGCTTCTGGAGATTATAAAGAAGTCTGCATTGAGACTATGATCTGTGATTTGCCAAGTCCTCCATTAGCATAGGCTGCATGCTGTTAAAGCCATCTAAACCTCCAGAAACAAAGGTATACCTAGGAACATAGTATGAACTATGAATTTATTCTTTCGAATGGGTGGGCAAAATAGTTTATAGATTTTATATAGTGTTTTTTTTTCCTTTTATGTCACCAGGGCACCTAGAAATTGCAGCGGCAAATCGCTAAACACGAAACGAGATTTGTTGTTGAGGCTTTTCAGTAGGGAACATTGTGAAATTGATATGCAGGACTTAAGAAAGACATAAAAACAAGAGGTTTCCATCCTTGAAATAAAAAAAAACTCACCTGACAGAATCTCTGTCCCATGTCGATCAAGTGACAAAACTCCTTTCACTGAACCCTACAGCCCAACATTTCCAAATAATAAAGTTTTGAACAGCTGTGTTCGAGAGAATATAGGACAGCCAGAGTTATGTTTCTTTCCATTCCTTTTACAGGTGAACAGAGCACAACAAATACCTTGTTTTCAGTAAAGTCTTCTTTTTTTTCAAGCTGAAGTGGAATTCACCATCCTTAAAAAAATTCAGTTCTGCAGAATAAAGTGGGCAAAAGAATAAAATTCTCTCAGGATCACAGTGTTTGGTTGTGTTTTAAATGGTTCTTGCTGAGAGAAAAAGTGCTGAAAATGGGGGATCAGCAGACGTATAAAACAAACCATATAGTTAACAATAGCGAAAATGTATATTACCAGCAGCACCATCAGCACCTGAGTCCTCTGGCATCTGCAAACCACAACTATGGAACTTCAGCCATGCACGCGTCTCCAGAGTCTCCTCTCTCTCCCACATTCCCTCACGATGCCAGGGAAAACATAGCTTTGAATGTTGGGCCCAAAAGCCTGGGGCTAATGGATTCTCCCAGGCAAGCAGACTGGGCCCATTTGGCATCTGGAAACCACCTCCCAGTAAGAAACAGCCAGCATGTCATGTGGAACCCAGTGGCTCAAAGTGAACCAGTTGATGGCTTTGACCATCTCTGTTCCCAAAGCAATGATCTCAGATCGCAAAAAATCACCAGTGGAGTTTTGCATAAATTAGACTCTTTTGCCCAGGTATTCGCTAGTCAAAACTTAAGAATCCAAGTGAACAATGTGTCTCAGCTCCTCCAGTCACAGCCTCCAGTGATGGAGAACGCTGGCGATAGTGCACTTCGACAACTGCTGTCTCAGAAACCTGCTGTGGAGCAACAACTTGTGCCGAGATACCAGCAGATGCCACAGCAAGTCCATCCTGGGTTTGGAAGTGCGCAGCAGAAGCAGCAGATGCAGCTCATGCAACACCAGTCCTCTCTTTATTATGACAACCAGCAACATGTTGCCCACCTCCCGATGCACTCAGCCATGCATCAGGGACAGGCCCACTTGCAGCAAATGCATTCCCAGCATTTGCTGTCGCCGCAGCTACAGCAGGATCAATACTATCTGCAGCAGCAGCCCCATCAAGGACAGCACAGGCTCTTGGTACATGAAATGCAGCCTCAGCAGCAGCAACAGAGGCAGTGCCCCATGCAAACAGCTCAGTATTATCCAATACAGCCTATGATGCAACAGTTACAACAGCAACAGCAGCAGATGCAAACACAGCTTCCTCCCTATCACAGGGAAAGTAACCAGAAGCCTCTGCACGAACCTCAGCAATACTCCCAAGATCGAGGTAATTCCGTGCAGCTTATACAGCTGGGAGCAGTCCCTCCATATTTCTATCAAGATCAGCAGCAGTCATTCAAACATTTGTATCCACAAAGTGTTCTGCAGCAGCAACAGGCACCTGCTGATGCCAGTCAGCCCGATCATTACCAGAGTGATGGTAACACCCAGGCGTTGATGGACGAGCACCTGGGACTCCCTATGGCAGAGGGGACTGAAGATCCAGCACAACAGGGCTTGAGTTCTGTGGACAGCACAATCTCCCAACAATCTGTTAGACCACCAACAAGTGTTCAGATGAGTAGCAAAATACCTCAGCCGTTGTCTCCCAGTGCTGTATGGCCACAGGTATGTAAACCCTTATATCTTGCTTTCTGATAAAACTAAATTTAGGGGGGGGAAACTGTATTTTTCTTATTCATCAGCATAGAGTGGACACACATGATGGTTTGTGATATGTATAATTGAAGTTCAATAGGATGCTGGGCCAACATCCCAGAAGTGGGGCAAGGACAAAAACTACACGCAATGAAATAAAAATATGTTTGAAAAATTATTATTTTTCCCTTTTGTTGCATTAAAGATGATAATTCGGTAGCAGGTTTTGGAAGGATTTGGGATAGGGACAAATAGGTGCTTCTATTAGCTGAGGCATTTTGTGAATCAGTAATATTTAGTGTTTATTTATTTATTTAGATTTATATACCGCCCTTCTCCCGAAGGACTCAGGGCAGTGTACAGATAACATAAAAATTT
>JANHFO010002147.1:81574-93845 GCA_032468095.1 Pareas carinatus
CTTTAAGGCTTGTGGACTTCAAGTCCTAGAATTCCTCAGTCAGGTATGCTGGCTGTGGAATTCTGGGAATTGAAGTCCACAAGCCTTAAAGGGATCAAGGTTGGAGACCTCTGCTTTACAGCATCCCCACGATCATGTGATCAAAATTCAGATGCTTGGCAACTGGTTCATATTTATCACTGTTGCTGTGCCCCATGGTCATGGGATCCCCTTTTGCAACAAGTCAATAGGGAAATCAGATTCAAAGAACAACTGGGTTGCTAACTTATCAACTGCAGCGATTCACTTAACAGCCGTGGCAAGAAAAGTGGTAAAATGGGGCCACACTCACTTAAGAAATATCTCACTTAACAAGAAGATATTTAAGGCTCATGTAATAGACTCCATTAAGCCCAAAGTCTGACTTCCTAAGGTAACTGCTTTTAAAATTGTAGGATAACTTTTTAACATATTTTCTGGATCACACTTCCCTTAAATACTAATTAATCATTTTTTTCTTGAAAATCAAATGGTACCTTTGTCCAATCACACTGCAAAACTGTTGTTTTACTTTTTATCTGTAAAGGGTTTCGTGAAATTCGTTTTTTTTTACAAAGCAAGCAACACTAAAATATGGGCAATAGTAAGAAGATAATTACAGTCTATAAACAAAATAAACAGGAAGTAAAATCTGCAGCACTTATTTTTAAAAAGTGACATAAATGTAAATACAGGAAGTCATGCATCAGTAAGAAAGGCCTGACTACTTTTAATAATGAAAGTTTATTGCAAGACTTAAACCAGGGGATGAAGCTGTACAAGTTTAATAAGAGTTTTATATTTTTCAGGCTGTGCTGATGTACCCAAAGAGTGGATCCCAGGTCAGCAAAAAGGTCTCTGGTTTACCACTGTCCATGCTAAGTTTAATTTGGTGAATGTGTCTCACCAATTGAAAAATCCCTCCCTTGATACATCATGAAAGAACTAGGACAGGATGGCAGAAATGTTACTGTATTTTATTTAATTACTACTGTTGTATCCTGCCTTCCGCTAAGATATAGGGTTGCTCCTCATTTTATCTTTGTAATCTACGTGCTAACTTGGACTGAGTCATCCATAGTGTTCCATAGCTAAGTGGGGATGTAGATTCTTAATCCAAAATTGTTAAGGGTTTTTAATGGTGGATTCAGAAGATTAAAAGGGACAGGGATTAAAATGCAGCAGTGAAAATAAAGAGCATTTATACATTCCTATAATTTAAGTGCCTTCCTTAGTAAATAGCAACTCAAGGAAGGCTATTTAAAAGTTAGGCGATATAGTCTCCGGAGGCAGGAAATTCCATCATTTAGATAAAGCCATTCATGAAGGTCCTTGTTCCAATTAATGGTCTTTATTACAATTCTGGCATTAAAAAAACCCTCTCTATTGGATCTTAAAATGCTGGCAGACTGTCACGAGAGGAAGTAATTTGTGAATTCCTCTGTTAGCTTGAAAGCTTTTAGCCAAAACAAGAGTAGATGTATTGCTCTGTTGAAGTCAGAATGCAGCACCTATAGATTGTATCCTTGGAAGATTCATTGTTTAGTCCAAGTTTTGATGTTTCACTGATAAATTGTACTAGGCCAGCTGATGTATGTTTGAATACACTCACTATTAAAATAACTTTTTTTGTATTTTCAGGATCCCAATAGAAAGCATCACCAAAGTATCACCAACTCTGAAGAAAATATAAAACCTTTTCACGACAAGAAAAAATACCGCCACAGACCTGAACCACTCTTCATACCACCTCCTTCCTTCAACCTTGGTGCATCTCACTCAGGGGCTACCCTATACCAAAGCCAACTTCGCTCTCCCCGTGTCTTAGGAGACCATCTAATTGACAGGACTCATAATCCCCCACCTTATACACCACCTCCCATGCTTAGCCCCATACGACAAGGATCTGGACTCTTCAGCAGCGTCATCATATCTTCTCATGGTACATCTCATCCCCAGCTGCCCCTTACTCCTCTGACACCCACCCCCCGGATTCTCCTCTGTCAATCTAGTAAGTATGTTGTATTGTAGTATAGATGTTGCTCACATAAGAACTAAAAGTTTTATTCACTTGTGAATGATGATAATGCTGGCTTAAATTGATTCTGCTTTGTATTTCTTATATTGTTCCTGCGCATCTATATAGAATGTTTCAGATGGGTTCAAAGAGAAATGCAGAAAGTCCACATACTGTATGCTGATTTGGAACACTTCTGCTATTTACCTCTAAAATGTGGCTCAGAAATTCCAGTTACAGCAGCCCTTGTTTTAGTGACTACAACTCAGTCATTAAGCAAAGTAGTCGCTAAGTGAAACTGCCTGTGCTTATAATCTTACTTCAGATTTTCTTTGCTCTACAGACCTATGAAGGTCATAAATGCAAGGATTGGTCATTAACTTATTTTTTTATCACCTTGGCTTTTCCATTTTTACTGGAACAAATTGATGCAAAGAATCATGTCCTTGAAATTAGCAAATTTGGCAGCATTGCTACACCGCATGGAAACTTATTTTTTTAAATCTCATCACTGCAGAAACAAAAATTTTGCTTGCAGTTTTGAATAATTTTCTTGGCACTGTAAAATGAAATAGTTTTACAAAGTAGTGGACCTTTAAAAGATCCTATTAGTAGTTGTTTTCAAAACAATGGGGAATGCATATGTAAATGATACAATTAAATGTAGGAAGTAGGTTTTACATGATGAGACTGTTGGTCTGTTTAATAACATTGTCTTTTTGGACTGGTACTAGCTCTTCAGGTGACCTTTTGTACTCCAATCCCTTCCAGTTAGGGAGAAGAAGTCACAGTATCCCTAGCCAGGCCTTGATTCAATATATTTGGAGGGCATTTGATTGGCAAATACCTTTATTAGAGCAGTTTTCTTATCACTTGATCATACTTCTTTCAAAACAGTGCAGAAAAGTCAACTGCATATAAATGGGTGCTTATTATTAGGATGAGAAATATTCTTTATTTAAATATGTTTTTTTCTGTAAAGAAAGAAGGCAGACTTCAGAAACCTGGTTAGTCAACAAAGACAAAAAAGGAAACCTGCTGAAAATTATACTATCATTTTTCTTGTAGATTTCATTGATAGAAACAGTGTTTCTGTGACCCCAAGACCTGGAGAACAGACTATTGATATCGAACCGTAAGTGTTTTGTAGAGAGATTCTTGCAACACAGTTGTTTTGGTTGGTGGGAGGAAATGTGTGTGTGTGTGTTTTAAAAATGGTTGGGATACAAATCATTTCTGGAGTCTGTCAGGTATTCTTGTATGTGCATCAAGACCTCTTAACTTATTTTGTTTATGCTCAACTTGTTTCATCGGTAGCTACTTTTAAATGATTTCCAGAGCAACATATTTTAAGTATTATAAAACAGCAGTTTTGAACTAAGCCATAAAGTATGACCTCAGATGTTGGCCATCAACGGCATATTGGGAATTGAAAGCTCAACATGGTTCTGAGTCCTCATTTTACCAACCTTGGAAAGATGGAAGGTTCAGTCAGTCTTGAGCTGGTCAGGATCGAACTCCCGGCAGTGGACAGAGTTGGTCTGCAACACTACATTCTAACCACTGCGCCACTACAGTAATTAGTTTTTCCAGAGGACAGGTGCCATGGCAAAAAGGCTTATCTCTTAGATCCTGTCAGATGAAACTGTTTTGCACATGGGATCTGCAACACACGTCTCCTGTCAGACTTAATTGAGCAGGTAAATGTCATCAGGAAGAGGTGGTCCTTCAAATAAGTCATATTATTCATTCATGATCAGAAAGTGATGCTCTTGACAGACTGTGTTTTCCAGGATCCTTTTTGAATAATATTTGGAGAAGAACACAGTATGTCATCTATTCAGCTTGATTCTGTAAGGAAACAATTCACTTTATATGAAATTTCTACTTCATTAGTTTTATCTTTGCCACTTCTGCTTTCTGCCTTAATGAGTTTGTTTTTTTGGTTTTTTTTGCTATACAAGTGATATTTTTTTCCTGCTGTTATTTTTTTTCTGAAGTCCTTCTGTTCACACTCCTTTGAGGAGAAGGACTTAGGAAGGTCTTGCAGTAGACCTACATTTTTAATGCTTTGAATATTTTTATTTCTTTGAGATGTATCAACATTGGCTCAAGATTCCAAGCCAATATCCCTGAACTTGCAGATGTAGCATTGGTGGAGAAGGAGGATCACAAGGCAACTTTAGTTTGGAAACCATGTCCGGAACTAGAGGACAAAACTTTTGAACAAAGAGGTACTATATTTTTATTCTACCTAAAGGAGTGATTTTTTTGCTTTGTTATGTTTTATGTATATTGCTACCCACTCACCAAGACTCACCAATGGGGATTAATCCAAACTCATATGGTAATTTGAAATTTTAAAAAGTGAGTGGTTTTGGAATTGCTGTATGTCATCTTTAAAAATTTAGATTTTGTTTGGTACTTCACTGCAAAAACAGAGTTGAATCAAGTCTATGTTCAGTAGATTCTACTGTTAAAGAATGGGAGAAGATAACAATTTACTCTGATTTCCTTCTGTGCCCATCATGTTCTTGGGGTTAATGTCAGATACCAGAGGAGAAAAGACAACAAACGAAAAATGATCGTTTATCCATTTTCTTTAGAAACAATTTCCATTAAATCCTAGATTTCTTCTCAAACAGAAAAGGCCCTTTCATTCACAGAAGTGAAAACTTGGACCTGACACATAACATAACATAAAAAGCCATGATGTATTGAACCCTACATTGTTTATATAGTCTTCATTGGGCTATCTTTATACTCTCGGAATTTGTTTTCTTCAAAAGATTGTACTCACTAAGAAATAAGTTCTGCGGAATAATTTTTAAATAGTTTTCTTGAAATCTTTACCCCTATATCCCTTGCAGTAATATGCAGATGGGAGTTAACACTCATTTTCACACATGCTGTCATGTAAATACAGAGAAATAAATAGGAATAGGAAAAATAAAAAGAATCTCATCCAGACCTCTAGAAGTGGTATACTCGCAAAAATGTCCCCTTTAGCCTGTTTTAAGAACTGTGTGATCAAACAATTGACTTTCATTTGTATTACCTTCTTTTTCATTTTAATAAGAATGTATTGGTTTCCTGATATTTAAATTAAGTATATGTGTTTTTAAAAACTGATATACCATAGGCCAATAGAATCCATAATTGTTCAGCAGCACATAAAATGTGTGTGGGTTTTTTAATTGGTGAGGTCTGCATTCTTGTTTTGATGATTCAGAAAGCTTTCAAGTTCCATTTCAACCCTACTGGCTTAGGAATATTTATCTCTCATTCTGTTGCCATAATACACAAATCTACTTTACGAACTGTGCATTTCTACAACGTATGCTTTATTTGTTTATCATTTGACTCAGCTGATTTGTTGGTATGATGAGTGCTTTTTTAAACTGGTACTTAATCATAAATTCATACTATATAAGAAGGGATCTGAGAATCATCAATCCTCAGTGCAGAAATCCAACACCATAACATCCCTGACATCTTCTGTTTAAACATCTCCAACAAAGGAGACTTCATAATCTCGCTAGGCAATGTGTTTCGTATCCAACACGAATCCAAAAGCTCGGAAGACTAAATCTCTGGTCCTGGTGACCGTCCCAAATTGGTTCTTATTTCATATCTTTCTATCAATCTAAAACTCAGAATATGTATGCTGCCCAGTCTGAAAATGGCCCATTGGAGGCAATCCTGACTGCTCTAACCATTAGGAAATATTTTGAGATTCTTGTCAGAATCTGCTTCCTTGTAATCCTTTGGGATTTTTTGTTCTATCTTCTGGAACAATTCTGAATCATTCTGCCTGCCTGCTACT
The DNA here is from genome assembly GCA_032468095.1 of Pareas carinatus. Taxonomy (NCBI): domain Eukaryota; kingdom Metazoa; phylum Chordata; class Lepidosauria; order Squamata; family Pareidae; genus Pareas; species Pareas carinatus. Next base: position 87,436 of record JANHFO010002147.1, read on the forward strand.
TGACAGCCCTTCCGACAGTTGAAGCTATCTGCCCTATCTCCCCTTTCTTTTTTCATCTGGGTGTCTTTCCAACTGATGTACCTTTAGTTAATTTACCTTTGCCACAAGTTGGGCAGCACTGGTGTAGACAAGTAACTTTATACTCCTTTATACAATCTTCGGCTACTTTAATACTTGATCTACAGTATTTCACCATGGACTGTTTTTGTTTTATTTTTTAAAAAGTAATATTTTCCACGTGTGTTCATCTACCCCTTGTAAGCAATTTAATGCTGTTCCAAGGATGTGCATTTCTGCATTCGAAGTGATTTAAGTGGAGCGTGTGAATGATGTGGTTTTCCATGCTTTCATTAAATCCAGGGGACAACATTTAGAGGGGACCCTTCCCATTTTCAGATTGTGAAGCATGGACAACCTGTAGACTTCAAGATAACATTTAGTGGAAAATCGTCCTTTACCCCCAACAGTAAAGCAATCTAAAAACCATCACAGAGAAAATTTTTCAAAAGAATAGATAAACAATCACATCTGTAGGAGGGGAAATCTCAGCAAGTAATTAAAATAAACTGCCTCCTATTGTGCCCCAGCTGTCTCAAAATAGTTGTTAGAATGGGTGTCTTTACATTGGCTTTATTCTTGTTATGTTTCTGCATTCAGCAGCTGAATTGTTTGACAAAATTAATTTTGTTTTCTTATTGCAGTGACCAATCTTTTAAATATGTGCTGCTCTAGTATATTAACTGGCGGAGGAACCAACATAGAATATGGTTTGCATTCTCTCTTTGAAGCTAAAGGGAATGTTATGGTAGGTAACAGAACGTGCTAAAAATAGTAACAGATGTCGTGGACATTAAAAAAAAAAAGTTTGAATAACTAATTGTGAAATAGTCTCATTTGCCATTAATGAGATTTTTCTGTCTTTAGTGCAACTTCTGAATAATTTCTAATATGATGCTTTATTTTAAAAACCAATATCCAGTTTTTCTTTAAAGGAAAACAGCCTATGGCAGCAAATGTCTAGTAATTAATACAATATCTTATATGTTATGTTCACTCAGAAATATTTTCCAGTTCTGTTCCATTCCAACTGTTCCTAGAACTGCAAAAAAAGCAAGAAACAACCTAGATCAACAAGCCACTTCTTAAATGAGTCCAGGAAGGGCTCTGAAGTTTTAAAAAGTAGCATATCATAGGCAAAGTACATTGGAAAATTGGAAATGTATTAACTGTTATTAAAAGAATGAGTGTAATTCTGAAAATTACCACATACAATCCTGGTTTGCTCTGTTAATATTGCAGGCTGCTCTGGAGATGCTTCTTCTTTTGAAACCCAAAAGAGCAAAATCGCACCCTCTAGCCAATTATCATTATGCCGGTAAGTTCTAAAATAGGTTTGTAAAGAGAGCCTGCAAATTCCACGCGGGAGCTTTTATCAGGGCAGGTGCTGTTGGCTGAGCACTGAGAAAGAAAGTCACTCATTTGACAGTAAAATTATAATGGTTCTCACCTGTTCCATTTACTTCAGGTTCAGACCAGTGGTCACACTTTGAAAGAAAATTGTTCAGTAAAGCACTGGCGTCATATGGCAAAGATTTCATTTTTGTACAGAAAATGGTGAGCTGTTCCTCTCTCTTGCTTTCATGGCCTTTCTGATCTCCTGTATACCCATTATTATTTATCTGCTAGGCTAATTCCAGTGGGCATGGTTTTTAAGTCAACGTTTGTATGTTTAAACTTAGATGAGGCCCCAACTGCCCGAATTTGTTGTTATTTTTAAAACAACAGCTTGAACATAAATTTATTCCGTGAATGGGAGAGAAAATGTTGTTGGGAAAATATGATATATATCAGATTGTGAAGACCTGGGTTCTAGTCCCTTGCTGAGTTTTGAACTGTTTGATTTTCAACAATTTATTCTCTGTCACAGTTTAGTATGTTTTGAAAGAGGAATTAGCCTGTGTTTAAAATGGTATTATTCATGCATGTAGCATCTTAATAAGATCCAAAACCAGGTTTAAATTTTTGAACCTGCTTCAAAGTTTTGAAATGGTGATAAAGTATACAGTATTCATGTGTATATGTTGGAAATTTTTGTAGTGTGTGTGTGCTGCATATTAATGTGGTATGTTAGCTGACAATGTACTGATGCAGAGTCTGAATTATTGTATAATTATAGGTGAAGTCTAAGACAGTCGCACAGTGTGTTGAATACTATTATACGTGGAAGAAAATCATGCATCTAGGACGCCGACATAGAACTCGGCAGGCAGAAGTAAAAACTGAATGCCCAGTAAGCCTCACTTCCTTTACTTTTGAAGTACATACAATTGCATTCTCCAGATATTTATATTTATACATTTGATTATTACTCCTCTCTTGTGAGAAGAAACATTTCAGAAAGATAGTTGTACTTATGTCGTAACCTGGCCTGTGCTACAAGAATGTATGTTATCTTACCCTAAAATATTGATTGCAGTTCTTAGCAAGTACTACAGTAGTATAGAGTTTATCTGTGTATAGAAATTGGTGTTACTCTTCTCATTTAGAATTCCCAGTGATTTCTTGAGAAGTCCATACTTGTGCGATAGACTGCCTTATATATACAGAAGGAACCTTGAACCTCTAATTTTAAAGAATCAGGAAGCAACTGATGTGAAATAATTCTATTTAAGAGTCATTGCCAGTCGGAATAGTATTTAAGATATATGAATAAGGAATTGAATTTCATACAAAGCAGCTTACCTTGATTTTTCCAATGCAGAGAAGTTGCCATTTTGTATAATATAAACTGTTTTAGAGCAGTAAGAAGAATTTGAAAGCACCTCACCATATTTAGTTATTCTGAATAATACATTCTGTAAGGACTAATGATGTCAATTAATTTTCTCTCTAATTAAATACGGTTTTGGAACCTATCTCACACCTTCAAAATAGATTTTTTTTAAAAAAATAGAGCTGGAGAAGATTTGTCTTTATTTAGTCATTAATAATATTAGATCTACCTATTGGTCTTGAAACAAAGTACAGGTAGTTTTTGACTTTGAGCCAAAAGAATTCTGTTGTTAAACAAGACGGTTGTTAAGTGAGGCCATTTTACAACTTTTCTTGCCACAGTTGTTAAGCAAGTTATTACGTTAGTAACTGTCGAACCCCTTAGCATCAGTGTTTTGCCATTCCTGTGAGGGAGGGGGAAGAATCTGAAGAGGATTCTTCAGTTGAGTTAGACTTCTCAACTGAGTTAGACTTGCTATCAGCATCGACTGCTCACATGTCCAGCAGAGGAGCCGTGCCGAGATTATCACTAAGGTGAAAAACGGGAGTTTTCTTTGCAGCTGAGAGAACTCCCAGAAGACTTCAGAGCTAGCATTTCCACCCTTAGAAGAGGTGATCTTTTCTGTAGTTTGACATTGTTATTAAACTACTTCGATCTTGAATAGGCCGGAAGTCTGTTTTCTAAACTTTTGCAAGAATGCTAAAGACCTTGACAGTAACACAGTTGTTAAATGAATCTGGCTTCCCCATTGGCATTGCTTGTCAGAAGTTTGTGAAAGTTGATCACATGGTCCCGGGACACTGCAACTGTTATAAATATGAATCATTTGAATTTTGGTCACATGACCATGGGGATGCTTCAAAGGTCGTAAGTATGAAAAACGGTCATAAGTCACTTAATTCCGAACAGTCACTAAAACAAATTGATGTAAGTTACTTCAATCCTTCTTTAAAATCTCTATATGTAGGTAGTTAAGGGTTTCTTATACAGTTATTCCATTATCATCTAGCATGTCTTTGAATTTTAGACAAGCGGAGAAGATGAGGAAATGGAAGGTGAAGAGCAAACTGAGGAAGAAAAAGCATCTGTAAAAGAAGAAGATGCAGAAATTCAGAATTCTCCCGACCCACCATCTGTTGCTGTGGCGTCACCCATTAACTCGCCCTCTCTGCAAAGTCTTGGGCTACCTACAGCCTCTTTTATCTGTGAAGTGCCAGACTGTGGGGCTGTAAGTGTAATTGTTAATATATTAATACACATAAAATCACAAAATAAGACCTATAAATAGAAATAAAACAAGTGTGGCTAAAGAGAGCAATGATAGCACCAATAGTAACAAGTCCCTTGGAGGCAATTCCAAAACACCTGGAGTATCGCTTGAACACCATAGCCATTGAAAAAATCACCATCAGTCTATTGCAAAAGGCAACTTTTCCTGGAACAGCTTACATTCTACAGTGATAAATTTAACACCATCAATAAATACTATCTGCCTATCCAAGTTGCTTGAAAAGAACTTGATAAGTAAAATTGCCAAATCCAATATAAACATCTGACTGACTGCAACCAATCATACTAATAATATCTTAATACACACATGTATACATGAGTGGATCCAGAGGCAGCTAGACTATGCAGTTCTGTACACATTCAGTAATTGATATTGAATGCAAAATCTCTTACATTGATACCTAGAGTGACATAAGTGTTAAGATATCAGGCATAGAACACCAGAGACCTAGTTTTAAGTCTACTCTCACCCATGGAAACATACTGGGAGTCTTTGAGCCAGTCACACAGTCCAACCTATATCAGAGGGTATATGAAATAAAGAAATATTCCTATATAAGCCACTCTGAACTCTTTAAGAAAATGTGATGTATAACTTTCAACAAAGAAGAAAAATGTGTACTTGTTCTAGAAGAGAAATAAATTAATTTTTTTAATTGATTCATGTTCAACCAATACGGTCCTTTAACTATATTATGGGGATCCTGAGACTGCTGTTACTCTTTAATTAGGCTAAATTTATGGCTTCTAAATTCCGTTTCTGTGTCCTCCAGAATTCATCTAACTACACCACAAAATTTCAGCAGCAGATTTTCCTGCCATTTGGAAATCGACATTTAAATTATTACGTTCCTCCTATAATATTTTTCACACAGAGCTGCATATAAGAAGAATCAGATACAGAACAAAATGAAAATAAAACAATCACCCCCACAACAAAAAATCCCCCAAAGGTGGTCCTGCCCATTCCCCAGTCTTCCCCACCTCTCTTATAATCTACTGGTCTGTTCTTCCTTCTTTCCTCCAAAGTTGAATATGGCTTCAAGTAAGTAAAAAAGCTGCTTATGATTGGTTTAGCCTATGCCTCGGATTAACCTCACAAATAGTAAAAGTATAGTATAACTTGGATATCTTCTGTCATGAATATTAGCTTAGAAATTTTCTCAAATAAGTTATTGAAGCCCAAGAATGATTGTAAAGCCATTGTTGGCCATTCGGCTTGACAAAGGTGTGAATGGATTATCTCTGTAGGCCTGTGGATTTGATCATAGTGGTTAGCCAAGATAGCTAAGTGACAATCTGTTCAAAAGCTGTGCTGAGGTTGCATGACGACGTTGTCTTCATGCATATAACTGGCCAGTCAGAAATAAAAAGTTCCAAAAAAATGCTTAAATCATCTTGCATGGTCAAATTAAGAGAACAGGCAAGATACCATTAGAGGAACTCAGTATCATTGTTATAAGATTTTTTTTTTTAACTTCAATGCAGAAAATGTATTTTTTACTTATTTGCCCTCTAGGTGTTCACTTCCAGGCAAGCCCTGAATGGCCATGCACGTATTCACGGCGGTACAAATCCTGTGATCAAAAGCCGCTGTGGTGGCACGAAGCAGAAGCAGAATTCTCAGAATGACTACTGCTCTGTCAAGAGTTCTCCAGCTCATAGCACAACAAGTGGCGAGACAGATCCACCTACAGTTTTCCCCTGTAAAGAATGTGGCAAGTAAGTAAAGCTATCTACACACAATCTGTGATGCTCTGTGTAGAAAACTCAGTGAAAATCACTCCCCAACAAAGTGAGGAAGTTGTCTTAATGAATGAGAGTAATTCTAATGCACCCTTAAGCTATGTGGTACTCAATTATGCTTGCTGGGAACTCTGGGAATTGTCCTCCTAAAGTATCCAGAGGGCAACAGGATGCAAAATACTGATCCAAATCACTGAATCATAAGAGTGGTAAAATATAATGTGTACAATTTAGATAGTATTAAGATGTCATAAACCAAACGTAACCCATTCACACTATATATATCATGCGATTTCTTTCTGTTTTAGCTCAACCTGACATGTCAATACAGCCAATGCTGTTTACAAACCACAATCTTTTATTTGCTATGTGAGCCTAGCCCAGGATTATGCTACCTTACTGGGTAGCTGCATCCTTAGCTGATTGCATCACTTAAGGAAACTGACCAAGAACACTTTATTTATTTATTTATTTAGATTTATATGCCGCCCTTCTCCTGAAGGACTCAGGGCGGTGTACAAATAACATAAAAATTTAAAAATTTAACATTGAATTTTAACAATATTTACAAAATATGGGATATGGGGGAAGGGAATGGGAA